>PVJI01015566.1:30465-40858 GCA_004026765.1 Micronycteris hirsuta
GTAGCGCAGTGGATTGAGCGCGGGCTGGGAACCAGAGTGTCCCGGTTCGATTCCCAGTCAGGGCACATGCCTGGGTTGCAGGCCGGGTCCCCAGTGAGGGCCATGTGAGAGGCAACCATACATTGCTGTTTCTCTCCCTCTCTTTCTCCCTCCCTTCCCCTCTCTCTAAAATAAATAAATAAAATCTTTAAAAAAAAAAGTAGATTTACAGTTGTTCATATGGAAAAATATATAACTGAAGAATAAATAATAATACAAGAATAGACTCTGTGTTTTGCATACTCATAACTGGGAACTTAGTTTTTTCACCTCTGTATACACTAAATATTGTTCATCCATTCATGTATTGGGTTGGTATTAATTAGAATGTCCTTAGTAAACACGACTAGCACCTATTTGATTAAACCAAAAAAAAAATGATGTCACATTGTTGGATTTTCTTCCCCTTTTTGCAGCTGTGCTTTGTCTGAGCTTCTGCACAGATGCTCTACGGTTATACAGAATAAATGCCTGAACAGCTGCGACATCTTCCCCTTACTTCTCAGCTGTTGGCACCGAGGAATGAACGGCACCACTATAATGTTATTATATTAATCATGATAAGAGGAAAAGTTCAATTATGCTTTTCAGAGAAAAAGTAACACTTGGTTAACATCAATTTTGTGACTATATGAATCTCTTGTCTTTTTAAGGAAGTTATTTACAAACTTGCTAATAAGACACCTAGAAGAGGCTTATAACATAATGTTTTATCTTCTAAACTATCAACTACATTACAATCTCTATGTAAACAAAAAGTAGGTTCCCTGGTATAATGCTTTCCAGTTATCACAGTCCCTGTTGACATGGAAGACTGCAGCTGACATCATTAAATCATGATTTCCAGGGGGAAATAGCATCTTTATTAGAAAACTCCAAACCAGTTGGATTTACTACTGAGAGAACTATCAGACAAGAAATTGGGAGAAAAAACGCCCCACATCTTGCATGCCACCTAAAAACAGCTACTTATAGAAAGAAAAGGGAGTAGAGCTATGCTTCATAAGATAGGAAGACAGAAATATGAATAAGTTAATAAACAAAAACCAAATCTTAGAGACTCAGAACTCAGAATACAAAATAATTACATACTCCACTTTAAAGTATCCAAAGACAGAATTCCCTCATATTGGCCATCTCTGATGTTATAAAGCACACTAGAGAAAAATCATGAAAACAATAGTCAATTTGGTAACAAAAAAATAATTACAACTTCCTAGATTTTAGTATGATATTTAGTTATTAAAAGCTGCACAAATTCTCAGAAATATAAACTGCCTTCAAAATACTCTTTCTTTCAGACTGATTATAAAAAGACACATTTACCACTCTCAGAAAGCTTGATTTGGGGTTGCAAGAAATGTAGGCAAAAGTTTATGAGATGCCATTTACAGAGTGTCATAAAAGTGAAATGTAGCTAATGAGCCCTTCACAATGGTTTGCATCATGTTCATTTCTGACTCTGCCTTTATGGCAGCTACTGTTCAGAAAATGTCCATCCGTTCCATGTAAATCTGGCTGCTCCCTGCTCCAGGACCAGTGTTAGAAACTCAATTTAAATTAAACCTAATCACTCCTGCCAGCCACAGTGCACTTCCCCAACGATCCTCATCCACCAGTACACTGCAGCAATACTTTGTTTCTTGCATCTCTCAGCCTTCCTCCAATTCAGCCACAGTCTAATTGGCTGGCTGGGGATTCCACTGTCACTCAAGCTAAACCCCAAGCTCATTGAGGAAATTGGAAGCTGAGTTTGCAGTTTGAGTTTGGTTCCAAGGGTACATATTTTTAACCCCTGTAAGTATCCGGATAGAAGGTAAGACAATGTAGGAAGCTGTGCCTTCAGATATAGCAGATCTGTTTTCTGACACATTTGATTCTTCGGTTCCATGCTGGGGGTCCAGAAGGGAATTGAAATCTTGTCTTCACATTTTGCCACAAAAAAATGCAAGCGTCATCTGGAAGCCCCTTTCCACTTTTTTAAATGATCTCTTGTGTCCTAAAGACTATTGCTTTTTGAAGGGAATTTAGAAAAGTTTCCTGTGGGTACCAATCTAGACAATTCAAGACTTTGTTTTCTGCTTCTGGATTAGGGCTGTTAGCATCAAATTATTTAATTTTTTAAATTCACAGAATGTGAAATATTCCTAGATTGTTACGATCATACCCGAAGCTAGATAACACAAGAGAAATTTTTCCCGATTATACTGTGCAAATAAAAGGGACATATTATTAGCTCTGTGTCACCGAGTTTTAATTTCAATGACAGTAAACAAAGGACCAGCTGGTGGGAAGTCTGGCTGTGTGATGAGCGTGGGAGGGTTACAGAACCTGACACAAAGTCCTTGCCCTCAAGTGTTTTCCGCCGTATGAAGAAGACATTTACAGAGAAAATACACCATGTTACTTGTAAAGTAAGTACCAAGTTTCTAATACAGACGACTGATGAAGCGATTCAGAGCAGGGGATAATGACTGAGACAGGTAGCCATCCCACAGTACTCATTCTTTACCAGCCATTCTCCTTTCTCCCTCTTTGGTTAAAGGTAGCACAGAAGAAGAAGGAAAAATACACCCCAAAATTGCTAAACTCAGCCCACAAATAACTCCAAGTAGCTTTGTTCTCATTCAGCATAAACACATAGCATGGCCATTACGCAACACATTCTCATAATGACTGAAACGCAAGTCTGCCCTATCCAAAGCCATAATCTGCCAAATTGAGTTAAACAATGAAAGGAAACCACTGTTCATAGCATATTTATTATTTGTGCCTATAAATGGTTTAAGTACAGAGAGCATAATCTTTAGCCCAAATGTAAATTTACTTGAACCAGAACCAGACTAGAATTTACTCCTGGGTAACCAAGAGGAATTTGTCTTTCTTCCTCCCTCCCCCCCTTGCATCCTTCCTTCCAACCTCCCTTCCTTCCTTCTTTCTTTTGTTTTTGTTTTTTCGTTTTTGTTTTTACATTTGCATATAGCATTTACTTTCCTGTCTTAAAGTTGAAAGATGCTGTTAAGTATATATGTACACCTCTTTGGTTTTTTTGTCATTTAAATATTCTTTTTTTAAAGTATATTTTATTGATTATGCTGTCACAGTTGTCCCATTATTTTCTACCCTTTATCCCCCTCTGCCTTGTACCCCCCCACCAGCATTCGCCCCCTTAGTTCATGTCCATGGGTCACACATATAAGTTCTTTGGCTTCTCCATTTCCTATACTATTCTTAACCTCCCCCTGTCTATTTTGTACCTACCAGTTATGCTTCTTATTCCCTGTACCTTTTCCCTCATTTTCCTCCCTCCTCCTCCCCGCTGATAACCTAAACTAAACACAATCTGCTGTTTTTCACATGCCTTCTTTTAATTTCATATCACATAATCTCCCTATGCTCACTTTTTATTTCCACTCTTGGTCAATTAAATATCTCAGTATATATTTCCAAGTGTTACCAAGCTTTTTCCTTTCCACATTACCTTATTTAGCTTTATTCTATGATTTGACCTATTTCGATCCTAGTAGACAAAATGCAGGCAACTCTCCCTAGTAAAAGACAGTGTTTGGTTTTGCTCAGAGAAAAATACCATTAAATGGACATGGCCCTTACTACGTTTTCACTTCTGAGGATCTGTTACTGAGTTGGCTTTCATTTACCATAGGAATTCAAATTGATTATCCCTTTAAAATTGAATATCCATCTAAATAGTGAATACAGGGTATCTACCTTGCTCTTATTGAATACAAACCCATGTAATTGGAATAGGCACTCATAAGGACAGATTAGGTCTCATCGTCTCATTCCCTGTTAACGTAAAGTCATTTGGTATCCTTTCCCATTCTTTTCTTTTTAGAAGAAAATTTCTTAGGTATCTTTGTCTGAATTAAGGCATCCTATGAAATACCCTAAGTGATTTCCCTAAACCTTCATTGGTAGACAATGCAAATGATGATTATAATGATGGTAATCTTGATTTGGGGGCTACCTAGTCCCAAATAATATGTCCAAGCATGTTGCAAGAAATAGTTTTATAAAATATTTTATTAGTATTTTCAAATATGTCCCATTCTCAGAAAGCCGCTCCCTTCTCTTGTAGTTAGCTTTCTGAACAATAACTAAACACTTATTGCATTGCCCTGGCTGGTGTATTTATTTTATTTATTAAAATAAAATAAAATAAATTAAATAATATCTTTTAAAAAAAAAGAACTGGAGTCTTCCCTCCATATTGTTTTCTAGTATTATTTTTGAAGATTTGTTTATTTATTTATTTATTTATTTATTTTTAGAGAAGAGAAGGAAAGGAGAAAGAGAGGGACAGAAACATCAATATGTGGTTGCTTTTCTTGTGCCTCCTACTGGGGACCTGGTCCACAACCCAGGCATTCACCCTGACTGGGAATCGAACCAGCAACCCTTATGTTCCCAGGCTGGCACTCAATCCACTGAGCCACACCAACCAGGGCTGTTTTCCAGTATTATATTTTTAAAGATTTCATTCATTCATTTTTAGAAAGAGGGGAAAGGAGGGAGAAAGAGAGGGAGAGAAACGTCAATGTGCGGCTGTCTCCCATGTACCAGTTTTCCAGTATTATTTTAATGATATATCATTATTCTTATTCCAGTCCCGTTAATGCTCCTCTTTCAACTTTGATGTGTAAAAGCATCACAGACTTGAAAAGACCCAAATATAACTGTTGCTTCTTACTGCTCTTACCCACAACAATAAAACCTGCTCCACATTAATCATAGTTTGACCACCTCTCCTGATGTTCTACAATGGAGAAGTTTCCTGGGATACAAAATTTTCAGTGCTAACACCGAGAAAGTCCCAGGCATACCAGGATAAGGAGGTCACCCTAAGCCATCATCCATGTAATTGTTGAAATTAACACCTCAATCTTGAACCCTCATGAAAACATCCTTAGACTTACCACTTCTTAGCTCTTACCTGGAGCCCTAACAGGCCACACAAGCACCAGCCTTCGCCCGGGATACTGCAATAGCTACTGAAGTGGTCCGGGGCCAGTGTTGCCCATTTACAAAAACCCCTAGCCCTGAAAACCAGGCCATGCATGGTCCTGCTTCCACCTTTTTCTCCAATCTCATCTCCGACTACTCTTGAACATGCTAAGGTTGGTCTTGTCAGATGTGTGCACCACACTTTCCACTGCTCAAAGTGAATTTCGCTATTTTTACTGCAACTGATTATAGTGCTTGCCATATATTCTAAGGTTACTTATCATCTCCACAAAGAGTACCCGATCTAAAATTCTGTTCAGTGACTTTCAATCACATCACCACGATTTACATACATAACATTTAATGTTATGATTCTCTACATAACAAGTAATACTATCAGATGCTTTCTGGTTTGCACTTCTTTATTTATATTTAAAGATTAAATTTTTAAATATTGCACGCACAATAAGAACACAACCATTCAAAATATCAGCAAAAAAATTATCCAAGGAAATACTGAAAACTTACGTTAACATGTATCTTAAGGTGGCAAAAATCATGGATTATTTGTATTTTCTTATCTATGCTATCAGCATCTTCCATATTTCTATTATTAATATGCTTTCATAATTTTAGAATCAAACAATGTCAAAATCAAATTTATCATGAAAGAGTCCCAGCCTTGGCCCTGGCCTTGTTTGCAAGCCCTTGCTCCCTCACTTGGTGTTATTTAAGAGGCCATACTATCTGCTCCCTATGTTTTCCTTGCATGCCTCTATCATGGTTCCTGGATAGTTTACCATTTGTTCCTTATCTGTTTGTCTTACCCTCTAGATTCTGATATCCACTGAGGAATAGAGGGCAAGGCCTGAATCTTTGAGGTTGTAGTCCTAGTATCTACACGCAGGGGTGTCCAACCTGTGGCCTTCAGGCCACATGTAGCCCAGGATGGCTGTGAATATGGCCCAATATAAAACTGTAAATTTACTTAAAACATGATGAGATTTTTTGTGATCACGTATCACAATGTATTTATTTATATTTTTATATGTGGAATTTTTCTTATAGAAATTTTATTTATTTTTATTATATATATATATTTTAATTACTTTATTGTTATTCAATTACAATTGTCTTAATTTTCTCCCTTCCCCTACCCCCACCCCATCCCAACCCACTTCCCTCCCTTGCTTCCACCCTCCCCCTTGGTTTTGTCTATGTGTCCTTTATAGTAGTTCCTGAAAATCCTTCTCTCCATAGTCCCTTCCCTGCTCCCCTCTGGCTATTGTTAGATTGCTTTTAATTTCAATGGTTATGTTTTGTTTGCTTTTTTCTTTCTTTGATTATGTTCCAGTTAAAGGTGAGATCATATGGTATTTGTCCCTCACCACCTGGCTTATTTTGCTTAGCATAATGCTCTCTAGTTCCATCCATACTGTTGCAATGAATATAAGGTCCTTCTTTCTCTCTGCTGCATAGAATTCCATTGTGTAAATGTACCATAGTTTCTTGATCCACTCATTTGTAGATGGGCACTTGGGTTGCTTCCAGCACTTGGCTATTGTGAATTGTGCTGTTCTTTTGGATTGGTGTTTCAGGACTCTTAGGGTATAATCCCAGCAGTGGAATTGCTGGGTCAAAAAGCAGTTCTATTTTTAGTTTTCTGAGGAAATTTCATGTTGTTTTCCACAGTGGCTTCACCAGTCTGCATCCATACCAACAGTGCGCTAGGGCTCCCTTTTCGCCACATCCTCTCCAACATTTATCTGTTACTTTGTTTATGATGGCCATTCTGACAGGAGTGAGGTGGTATCTCATTGTGGTTTTAATTTGCATCTCTCTGATTGCTAGTGATGCTGAGCATCTTTTCATATGACTCTGGGTCCTCTGTATGTCCTCCTTGGAGAAGTGTCTGTTCATGTCTTTTGCCCATTTTTTAATTGGGTTTTTTATCTTCCTGGAGTGGAGTCATAGCAGTTCTTTATATATTTTGGAGATCAAACCCCTGTCTGAGGTATCATTGGCAAATATGTTTTCCCATATGGTTGGTTCTCTTTTTATTTTAATGCTGTTTTCTTTAGCCGTGCAGAAGCTTTTTAATTTGATGAGGTCCCATTTGTTTATTCTTTCTTTTATGTCTCTTGCTCTAGGGGACATATCAGTGAAGATGTTGCTGCGTGGAATGTCTGAGAGTTTACTACCGATGTTTCCCTATAGGACTTTCATGGTGTCAACACTTATATTTAACTCTTTTATCCATCTGGAATTTATTTTTGTGTACAGTGTAAGTTGGTGCTCAAGTTTCTTTTTTTTTTTTTTTTTTGCATGTGACTGTCCAGATTTCCCAACATCATTTGTTGAAGAGGTTATTTTTACTCCATTTTATACTGCTGCTTCCTTTGTTGAAAATTAATTGGCCATAGAAACTTGGGTTTATTTCTAGGCTCTCTATTCTGTTCCATTGGTCTATCTATCTGTTTTTATGCCAGTACCAGGCTGTTTTGATTACAGTGGCCTTGTAGTACAGTTTGATATCAGGTATTGTGATCCCTCCTACTTTGCTCTTCTTTCTCAAAATTGCAGCAGATATTTGGGGTCGTTTATGGTACCAAATAAATTTTTGAAGTTTCTGTTCTATATCTGTGAAATATGCCATTGGTACTCTGATAAGGATTGCATTGAATCTATAAATTGCTTAGGGTAGTATGGACATTTTGATGATGTTGATTCTTCTGATCCTTGAGCACAGTATGTTTCCATTTGTTTGTGTCTTCCATGATTTCTTTTTTCAGCATTGTGTAGTTTTCTGAGTACAGGTCTTTTACCTCCTTGGTTATGTTTATTCCCAGGTATTTTATTTTTCTTGTTGCTATATCAAAGGGGATTTTTTTCCTGATTTCTGTTTCTGATGTTTTATTGTCAGTATACAAAAATGCCTTTAATTTCTGGATATTGACTTTGTGTCCCTCTGTTTTGCTACATTCATTTATTAGGTTGAGTAGTTTTTTGGCGGAGTCTATAGGATTTTCTATGTACACTATCATGCCATCTGCAAACAATGACAATTTTGTTTCCTCGTTTCCAATTTGGACGCCTTTTATTTCCTTTTCTTGTCTGATTGCTGTGGCTAAAACTTCTAATTCTATGTTGAATAGAATTGGTGATAGTGGACAACTTTGTCTTGTTCCTGATGTTAGTGGGAAATGTTTTAGTTTTTGCCCATTGAGTATGATGTTGGCTGTAGGTCTCTCATATATAGTCTTTATTATGTTGAGGAATGTTCCATCTATTCCCACTTTGCTGAGTGATTTTATCATAAATGGGTGCTGTACCTTATCAAATACTTTTTCTGCATCTATTGATATCATCATGTGATTTTTGTCTTTGCTTTGGTTTATGTGATGTATTACATTTATTGATTTGCAAATACTAAACATCCTTGGATCCCTGGGATGAATCCCACTTGGTCATGGTGTATGATATTTTTAATGTATTGCTGGATGTGGTTTGCCAATATTTTGTTGAGGATTTTAGCATCTATGTTTATCAGCGATATTGGCCTGAAGTTTTCTTTCTCTGTTGTATCTTTTTCTGGTTTTGTGATTAGGATGATGCTGGCTTCATAAAAAGAGTTTGGGAGTCTTCCATCATTTTGGATTTTTTGGAATAGTCTGTGAAGGATAGGGGTTAGCTCTTCTTTCAATGCTTTGTAGAATTCTCCTGTGAAGCCATCTGGTCCAGGGCTTTTGTGTGTCAGGAGTTTTTTGATTACTGCTTCAATTTTGTCTATTGTTATTGGTGGGTTTTGGCTTTTTCTTCTTCTTCATTGAGTTTTGGAAGATTATATTTTTCTAGAAATTTGTCCATTTCACCTAGGTTTTCATATTTCTTAGCATACAGTTCTTTGTAGTAATTTCTTACAATCCTTTGTGTTATCAGTTGTAATCTCTTCTCTTTAATTTCTGATTGTGTTTATTTTGGTCCTCTCTCTTTTTTTCTTGATGAGCCTGCTTAAAGGCTTGTCAATTTTGTTTATCTTTTCAAAGAACCAGTTCCTGGATTCACTGATCCTTAGAATTGTGCTTTTAGTCTCTATGTCATTTAATTCTGCTCTGATCTTGGTTATTTCCTTCCTTCTACTTGCTCTGGGCTGTCTTTGTTGTTGTTCCTCAAGTTCTTATAGGTGTAGGTTGTTTGTTTGAAATGTTTCTATCTTATTTAGGTAGACCTGTATTGCTATGCACTTCCTTTTCAGGACTGCCTTCACTGTGTCCCATAAGTTTTGGGTTGCTGTGCATTCATTTTCATTTGTTTCGAGAAACTTTTTGATTTCTTCCCTAATCTCATTCTTGACCCATTCATTATTTAATAGCATGCTATTCAATCTCCATGATTTTGAGTGTTTGGGGTCTTTTTTCCTTGGGGTTGGTTTCTAGTTTCAGTCCCTTGTGGTCAGAGAAAATGCTTGATATGATTTAAATTTTCTTGAATTTGTTGAGGGTTGTTTTGTGTCCTACCATATGGTCTGTCTTCGAAAATGTTCCATGTGCATTTGAAAAGAATGTGTATTTAGCTTCTTTGAGGTGAAAGGCTCTGTGTATATATATATATATATATATATATATATATATATATATATCAGTTAAGTCCATTTCATCTAGGGCATTCTTCAATATCACAATATCGTTGCTGATATTTTGCTTGGAAGATCTGTCCATTTTTTATAGTGAGGTGTTAAAATCCCCTTCTAGAATTGTGTTGCTATCAATATCTTTCTTGAAGTTCTCCAAGATTTTCTTTATGTATTTGGGTGTTCCTATGTTGGGTGCATGTATATTTACAATGTTTATGTCCTCTCGGTGGATTCTTCCCTTGAGTACTATGAAGTGTCCTTCTTGGTCTCTCTTTATGGCCCTTTTTTTGAAGTCTGTTTTTTCTGATATGAGCATTGCTACCCCGGCTTTTTTTCCTGTCCATTTGCTTGGAAAATTTGTTTCCAGCCCTTCACTTTCAGTCTGTGTAAGTCTTTTGTCCTGAGGTGGGTCTCTTGTAGGAAGCATATGTGTGGGTCGTGCTTTCCTATCCATTCAGCTATCTATGTCTTTTGATTGGAGCATTTAATCCATTTATGTTCAAGGTTATTATTGAAAAGTACTTATTCATTGCCATTTTTTGATACCTGTGTTCCTCTCTCTCTCTCTCTTTCCCTTCCTTTCCTTAAATCAGTCCCTTTAGCATCTCTTGCAGAGCTAGTTTGGTGGAGGTGTATTCTTTTAGACTTCTTTTGTCTGGGAAGCTCCTTATTTGGCCATCTATCTTTTTTTTTTCTTTTTTTTTTTAATTACTTTATTGTTGTTCAATTACAGTTATTTGCAACCTCTCTCTCCCC
>PVJI01015567.1:0-40533 GCA_004026765.1 Micronycteris hirsuta
AGAAGCACTACCTTTCCAAGCACTTTTCTGAATCGGAGGCGATATTCCTCCCCAGGGGACATTTGGCAATGCCTGGAGAGATTTTTCATTGCCACAGCCTGCCAGGGTGGGCGCTTTGCTCTGACACCCAGCACCTAGCAGGCAGAGGCTGGAGATGCTGCTAAACCTCCCACAGGATGTCAGTCACGCCAAGACTTAGAAATCCTGCTTTCGAGTGAAACACAAGACAAGGAGGCTTGTCGTCATTGTTTCTATTCAGCAGTGTACTGGAGGACCTAGAAAGCACAACAAAACAAGTAAAAAGGATATAAAGACTGGAATGGAAAAAATTAAGTGATTATTATTTGCAGATGACATAACTAGATATTTGAAGGCAGTGGTAAGAAACACAAGTAAAACCATACGTAAGTCAGTGCCATGCCAACAACGACCGCGTAAAAAGTAATACCTTCTGTGTTAGTTTTGCAGCTTCTTGTGAGTCTATGACAATTTTGAAATAAAAGTTTTAAAAAGATAATTATTTAGAAGTTTCTTTAGCAACAGAAATAACTATAAGCTATTTAAAAATAACTTAACAATGATATGTAAGAACATCTTAATTGAAGAATCATAAGAATTAAACACGAGGGGGAACCCAAGAAACTTGGAATTTATTTATAAAAAACTGTATTTATTCTTACATGTTGAAACTTCAGTCACCTTCAAAGTGCTCTCCATTTGATGCAATACACCTACTGAGATGTTTTTCCATTGCTCAAAACAGTGTTTGAACTTGTCAATGTTGATGACTTTGAGTGCTTCTGCCATTTTTTGTTTCACCTCTTCCACATCAGCAAAACTTTTCCCTCAGAGGCATTTTTTCATCCGGTGAAACAAAACAAAACAGTTGTTCTGGGTGAGAACAGGGAGGGTGGGACAGGAGGGTCACGCTGTTTTTGGTCAAAAACCTGCTGAACACTCAGTGCTGTGTGGGCAGATGCACTTGTAAACCACCCATCATAAAATGGGCAAATGCATTGAAAGAGTCTTCAAAAAAATTCACTGAAGCCAAATGCAGCCTCTCACAACAACACCAGCTGGTACATTGATACAGAGGGGTTCCTAGAACACTCACCTAGCAGGGGAAGCCTGTACTACAAGGGCCCGCCCTCCAGAAGATAATTCTGGGTTATTTTGGGTCCCCCCTCAAAAAAGGAGAGACACACTATGTTTGAAAAGACCTAACGATGTAAGATGTCACTTCTAAAATTCTGCATTCAGTGTAATTTCGATAGAAATCCCAATGAAGATTTTTATAGAACTTGAAAAAGTGGTCTTAAAAATAATATGGGAGGGTAAAGGGCCAAGAATGCCAAGAAAAAATTTGAAAAATAGAAGTGACCTCTGGAGAGAGAGGAGAGGATATGAGATACAACGGGCGGGGGAAGAAAGACAGGCAAAGCTCTTTAGTAAAAAGTCTAAAAAAAACATGTAAATTGTGGGTAGCATGTACATGGGTGTTTGTTAATTTTTTTTAAGAGAAAGGGGAAGGGAGGGAGAAAGAAGGAGAGAAACATTGATGTGAGAGAGAAACATTGATCTGTTGCCTCTCGCAGGCACCCCAACTGGGACCGAACATGCAACCCAGGCATGTGCCCTGACCAAGAATTGAACCAGCGATCCTTCGCTTTGCAGAATGACGCCCAACCAGCTGGACCACAGGGTCAGGGCATTGTGTTCATTTTTAAAAAGCTGTAAACAAACAAAATCTTGCTCTGGCTTTTCTCTACAGGTTAGGTTAGAGGCAGGTAAAACTGGAAGTAAGGGGATCCATGGTGTTAAATCTACACAAGAGGAAATGACCAAAGCCTTGGGGAAAATTGAATGGAGATATTCAGGGAGTGAAATGTACAGAACTGGTGATTAACTGAAGATGGGGAATGAGAGACAGAGGAGGATAGGATGATACCCAGGGTTTTGGGCTTGATAACTTGGTGGGCAGTAGTGACATTTTCTGGACAGAAAACAAGGGGACTGAGGTTTGGGAGAGGAGACGGTGAGTGTAGGCTTGGACAGAGAATTGGAGGGGCCACCCACGAGGGGATGTCTGGGAGGTGGCTGGTCACACAGGTCTGGGAGCCCAGGAGGAACACCTGGGCTGGGGCCCGGACCCTGGGAATCGAGATCATAATTGAAGCAGCGAGAATGAATAAGAGGAACCATCACAAGGGGAAATTTAGTTTGCCCAATTTATTGTCTTATTTTCAAAGCAAACTATGACATGGTGAGTTATATAGAAAGAAGCTAATTGGGAAAAGAAAAAAGACAAAACAGGACCTCAAACCCAGTCAATTGAAAGTAGCACTTTACTGTTATAAAATGAAACACTTTCACACACAGTCTCATTCGACTTCACAACAGCCCTTGACACGGGCAGCACAAGTGTATTTTTTCCCTTTTGCAGTTGAAATTAAATGCAACTCTGCAGGATCACGACTTGCTTTAAGTTTTTTTTAGTCGGTTGGCAGGATGGGTGATGGGACGCAGCTTAGTTTATTCCACTGCCCAGGCTGCTTTTGAGATCACCAGACAAAAGCTGAATTGTGCTCAGGATGCTCTGTCATTAAGCCAGACAAGTGTAAATCCCTCCATTTCAACAAACACTAAACATACGGGGTGTAAAATTAAGGATATCTTTTTTTGGTGCGTTGCTTTGGGATTTCTCCCCTGCCGCCCTCCCTTTGAGCTCCCACATCAACCTATGACCTCTGGCTGTGAGTTCCCAGAGGCCTTTGCATTTCCCCATTAAGAGAGGAACAGAGTCGCCAAATTCTGTGTAAGATTCCTCTTTTCAGAACAACAGGAGATGGGTCTCCCCAGCTGCTAGGTTGAGGTCATGTGACCAGTTCTCACCAATAGGCTGTAGGCGGAAACATCAGGGGCGGCCTCCGGGATGAAGCAGAGAAGAACAGGTGTGAGGTCTGCAGGCTTTTTCTTTGCTGTCGGTAGCGAGTTTTGAAGCCACTTGTTGCAGTGGCAACACCCCAGGTTAGAACTGGCTTAGGCCCCAGGGAGCCATGGAAGCACTATTTGGTGTTGGTAACAGAGGGCACATTTGAGTGAGCTGATTATGAGACAGTGTGTGTGTTTCCTCCACAAAATCCTGGACGATCACAGCGAGCAGGGGTGTGTATTCAATTGAATATATTTTTTTCTATGGCCTGACACCCATATATTTTACTTTCTTAATAGAGACCTATATTGCCATTATAAAATGGCATGGCAGGCTAAAATGAAGAGAACCTAAGCAATGTGTAGCTTTCGAGCGTGACAAAGATGGGACAAAATGAAATAACTGGATTAGGAAGATAAGGAAGTGTGTTGGAGGTTGATGTCATCAGCCGTGTGACTGACAGTTCTACTTACAGGAAGCCGTGCTTGTCAGTGGGACTGATGATGTGCTGGTCCCTTTTACTGAGGGTGGTGGCCTGCCGACTGACCCCATCAGGGGCACAGGGAGGGGCAGGTGACCTGCAACTCTTCGTATTACTCAAAGAAATCTTTTTAGTCAGCCATTTGATTTACAGCCCTTAGTTAAGACCTCCCAAAACAAAATAAACAGTAAGGAATCTTTTCTCCCAGCAAAAGAACAAGGCGATACTATATCGACTAAATGCGTTTACAGTGCGTGGGTTTGGCATAGAGCACACAGCGACCTATGGGGAACTTAGCACCCTGAGTTTGTGTACCGTTAACGATTTGCGGGGCGCAGGCTCCTTTGGCCAACGACCTCTGCGGGCAGAGGGGTTCCATCCCCATTTCCTGGGAGGACAGGTAAGATTTAGGTGCCTGTCCCCTCCTCCCTTTTCCTAGTGCTCTCTGTCCTCTCCTGCTTGTCCCTTTACAGATAATGCAATCAGCAGAGCGTGTTAATGCTCATCTCCTGGTCTGCAAACCCATGGCTTTCCCAGCCTCCCTTGCGATTGGTTTGAGGCCAGCTCCTTCTGGACAAGGACCCAAGATGGAAGGCAGTGAAGAGCCGGGATGTCTTGTCCTTTCTTCTCTTCCCCAGAGAAGCGACCTTGGGAGTCATCATTCCAGCGGACAGCGTAGCCCATGACCCCCATTGCACTTCCCACGCGTGAGAGAGGTGAACCTTGATTGTGTGAAGTCACTGAAACTTCTGAGTTTATTTTATGAATTCATCATCACATGTCATATCCTGATTCACACGATCACTTCCTTTCCAGCCATTCTGAGTGTGCCGTGAGAGCTGGGTGCTGGGGAATCCAGAGAAACCGGTGGCTCTGAAATTGGAATGTGAACTACTGTGGAAGGCTAGCGGTACCTTTTCTACTTTGACATTTACATGAACTCTCCTATAGGCAGACTTAGTAAAATTAATCGTTTTCATCAAAATGACTCGTGCACGCAGAGTAAAGGTCACGCTGGCTCTGTAAGGCTCTGAGTACTGAAAAGGGCAGTCCTTTCCCCTGCCTGCACCCCCAGCCCCCGGGCCCAGTCCCTTCTGCTATTTCTTTGAGCATTTATGTCACTATTTCTAAATAATATGCTTAGACTTCTATGGCTTGCTATGTCGCTCAAGACATTTTCTATGGACCCCCCATTACTGCGGATGAGAGTTTAGCTGTCTCACACCTTCTAGCACGACTTTACCTCCTTCTTGTCCTCATTGTGTCACAGTTTTTGCTTAAATATTTGTTTTCCATTTGTTATTTATTGCATGGCGTGACCTTGACTCAGTTGCTGCTGACGTTGTCCCTGGTTTCCTGCTTGCTTTCCAAGCTCGAGTCTCTTCCATTCCTGTCGCTTCTGTGAACTCCCTGGTGCCTTCCATGGAAGTTCTTTTCTACTTAAGTTGAAGACAACTTCTCTTACTTGCAACCCAGAACTCAAAGAGGCACCTAGAAGGTATTCAATAAATATTTCTTAAGTGAACAAATAAATCAATGAATTAGCCCCCTGCCCATTTTCTGTGTAATACTTGACTGTTTCCTAGAATTCTCCCATATTCTGATTGCTGCACCTGGTTGCTGCCTCATTGGATGTTACAACATTTAAGTTACACTATTTAATGTAAGAGCTGGGGGATACAATTAAAATATGAGTGTAAAAGATAGAAGAACACTTTTTTCCCCAAGGAAATTAGATATGCAAATAGCTCCAAGGAAAAGAAGTCTGTAAATGGGAACTAAACCTTCGGCTATGAACTGACATTCACCAGGTGCACTGGGGGCGGAAGCAGTTCACCAAAGGGCACCATCTGCAAAGGATGGAACAGCATCTGCAAAGGATGGAACAGCATCTGCAAAGGCATAAACTGCATCCCTTCAACATACACACATTTTTGTTTTAATCATATGACTTTAACCTTTGGTTTGCAAATTTTTAAAAATGTTTCTACTCACACCACCTTTACTGAAAGTAAAATCGACTGTATCTGCTTTCACCCCCCCTCAAAAAATCCTCTACTTAGATTAATACTAAAAAAGGGGGGAGAACAAATGAATATTAATTTACATCCAAATCATCCAAATCATAGTTCTGTAGCAGATCTATACAGAATATCATTTAAAGGATTTTCAGAAACCTTTCACCAGCCCAGATGGAAAATCTTAAGGACTTCCCACATTTATCATTATAAGCCGTGTTTGAAACACGGTGGTTCAAAGCGTGTTTCGGAATTGTCCTAAGGATTCCACTCTCTTATTAGCAATTTATGTTGAGAAGGGAAAGAACTGTACATCATGCGTTGCCTTTGGTTTATGGACCGCAGCCCCGAAGCCGGGTTGCCCACTCTGAGAGTTGGAGGAGCATCCCACAGTCTGTGAAGCCATCTCAGTGAGCAAGACAGGAAAGGCCACCGTGTGTTCAGGGCCTACCGCCAGCCCCACCGGTTACAAAGCGGGTGCTGAGTTGCCGACAGTGTCCCATTTGGATGCTAATCTGACCTCCGGGGGGCCAGCGCTGACCTCTTCCCACCAGCACATTCCACCCACAAAGGGAGATAGTAAATACTTAAAAGTAGGTTTAAGAAGAAAGAAAAATGAAACATCGGGGATGAGGAGCTTCAAAACTTTATTATTTTTGTTCTACATAGTCTGCGAATTTCCCGAATAATTTGTGATGCCTGTAAAACGTAGTGTAAAAAATAGTTTCAAATTGTTATGGAGTGCCGACTGGTGTCGCTCAG
Source organism: Micronycteris hirsuta (assembly GCA_004026765.1). NCBI lineage: Eukaryota > Metazoa > Chordata > Mammalia > Chiroptera > Phyllostomidae > Micronycteris > Micronycteris hirsuta. The sequence goes on from PVJI01015567.1 coordinate 6,194, forward strand.
AGGGCTGGGCGTCACCCAGCAAAGTGGAAATTTCCATTCCTGTCAGGGCACAGGCCTGGGTTCCTGGCCAGGCCCCCCATACCCCGCCTTGGGGTGTGGGAGAGGCAACCAATCTAGGTTTCTCTCCCTCTCTTCCTCCCTCCTTTCCCCTCTCACTGAAAATAAATAAATAAAATCCTTTCAAAAAATGTTTTTAAACATTGTAGTGGAAAGCCATGCGACTTGAACATGACCAAAGAAGAGGACATACAATGTGTACACCAAAGGACTGGTTTCCAGTGCTTTTCTGACACAGATTTAAAGGAAAAAAGCTTTTGCTACACTCTCTGGCCACATCAAGCGCTTTTGCGGGTTTTGTGTTGATAGAAACACAATGGTCTCTTTAACATGTCTCCTCTCCGCAGATGTGCCGGCGCCTCGTTCTGAGGACACGCAGGTGTTCCTCCTCAGGAAAACGCTCCCAGCTCAGCTCCTGGGTCGCAGAAGAGGGAAACGGAACCCACTGCCCTCGGGGCTCCTGCCTCCTGCCTGGAGGCCACCAGGCAGCATTGCTGTGGACGCTGGAACTTACCATTACCTACTGAACGTGGCTTGCCCCGCCCATGGGGAAGGTGGCCTGTGTGGGGAGTTGGTGTCCTAGGCCTGGTCATCTGTCGCAGCTGTAGGAGTCTTTGACCTTCGCCCATCTGGGTGAGGAGCTTCCTGGGCTGGACTCAACCCAGGAGTGCAGAGACGCATATGCTCTGTGTGATTTACGACTGGCCTATCAGCTTCATTAACTGCTAGCAGCATGCTGTGCTTACAGTGATCTCTTTCCGTGAAAGCTCCTCCTCCCCTACTGGGAGGAACAACTGTCCATCTTTCCGTTGCTTATGTATGTAGCCATTAATGGTTTATATACGTAGCCATTCTTCCCTCCTCATCTGACTTCCTGTCAGTTCTGTTCCGTGCGTGGCCAAAGGTGGTGGGTCCTTCTTCTGATGTAACTTTGAGCGGCATCCTCAGCTCTTTGCATACGGGTCTGATTTGGCTGGTTGCTTCCCAGCCTCGCAGCACAGCTGGCGTCCTGGGGCCCGTTTCCTGGGATCAAGGTCTTCCTTCTGCTTGGCTGACCCTCTTGTAGGGGTGGGGCACACCCTTTTGAGTTTACAGATAAAGGTGCTTGAGTGCTTTGTGATATGGAGGCTTTGATGTCTTTCTCAGCTGGCCTGCACTGGTGTTGAGAGCTGTCCTGGGTTTGGAAAAGGAGTTGCGAATAATCTCCTTCCCGGTCCATCTCGGGATGCGCAGGCTGGCCCTGGCGAGGGGGGCTTGCCTTTGCCCAGGAGCGCTGGGGGTTAGGGATGGCAAGGGGCTTCCTTTTTCCCTGTGTAACTTTTTGTGCTCTTTGATTATTAAAGATTAATTGTAGACACTGTTCTATAGAGACGATGTGGTATATACACACAATGGAATCCTACGCAGCCATTAAAAGTGAAACATTGCCATGTGTGACAACACGGATGGATTTTGAGAGTATTACGGGTATCATGCTAAGTGAAAGAAGTCAGACGGAAAAGGACAAGAACTCACTAATGATTTCACTAATAGGTGAGGCATAAAACAAAGAGCATGAATGAACAAATAAAACAAGCATGCACACTAAAAAATAAACTCACAGACCCAGACTGCAGAATGGCGGTCCCCAGAGGGAGAGGGAGGTGGGGGAAGATGGAAAGGGTAAAGGGGGTCGTATATATGGTGACAGAGGAGGTGACTTCGGGGGGTGGGCACACAGTAGAGTGTCCAGATGTCGGGTTATGACATCATACACCTGAAATTCATGTCATGTTATTAACCAGTGTGACCCCAATAAATTGAACAAAAGTTCAAAAACTTAAGAAAAGACTCTAAAAACACAAAGTATAGCAACTAAGAAGAACTTAAATTATCCCTCAATTTATTGTGCATCCATTATATTTAACATTGTTCGGGCCATATGAGCACAATGATTTCACAGGGGTTTTCCCTAGACGAGACCATTGTGTCAACCCGAATGTAATGGCCGTAACTGCAGGGTATAAGGGAATCTCGCGAGGTTATCTCAGAGCTTGTTAAGAAATTAATGAAGATTTGAACACTTTAGGGAAAAGATGTCCATTTAACCCAACTGGTGGCCATCAGAGGTCGAACTACACTGGCGTTAAGCAGTCTTCTTGCATACTGCAATTCTTGCTGCTCACCGCCACCCTGCCCCGCATGGCCACACAACACCGTTCCCACAGCGACGGGGCCTGTCCTGGGTTTCCCCAGGCCTCCCAGACGATCACGATGCAGGGAGCTGGCCTCTCCGTGAACAAGGCAAACCGAGAAAGACGACCTCGCAACAGCTGCCTCCTGCCAGACAAACTGCAGAGGTAAGGAGAAGGTGAGGAGGAAATGGTTAAACCTCTATTTATTTTTCTGAGAACCTTTTGATTAGATAAAGCTCTCAGCCTTGTCCTTAGGGTGGAGGGTACTTTTAATTATACACTCACTGTTCATCTGTCCTGCTCTCCCCAACAGTTGCGGGAAAATGGCCAAAGAGGAGCCTCTATACGCACAGGATTTACAGGACGTTGAAAAAAGGTAAATTCCCATGATTGCTTTAATCTAGAGAGTGGTTCTCAGCCCAGCCTAGATATTGTAGTCAGCCAAGAAACGGTGAAATTACTGATGCTTCGCTCTCTCCTGAGAGATTCTGAATTAATTGGTCTGGCAACATTTGGGGTTTTGAAGCTTTCTAGGTGATTCTAAGACGCAGATGTGAGAATCACTGCCCCAGGTGGACACTGTCCTCGAGACACAAAAATGTGGAAAAGGTTCTTGCTTGTCTCTGATGGTCGTCTGACTCACCTCCTCCGACACTGTGATCTGCAAGTATTTTATTATTTACTCAATAGAGGTTTTGCAGTGACTCTTAACATTAAAGAATGCTCGTGGGGTTTCTTTTTGCTTACCTGAGTAATACGTGTTCAATGATCCCCAAACTTGACTGTTGTTCAGTTTTTGGTGGATGCTCTTTGCCTTTTACTTATTTTTTCACTTTAAAAAATGCAATATACACAAAACAGAAAACTTACAGGCAGTTTAAATGACTAATTATCAGGTGAACGCGTGAAACCATGCTGGGTCAACGGCCTGCTAGAAGCTTCCCGTGTGCCTTTCTCTGAAGAAGTAACAGTTCTTTTGGTCATCGATTTCTTGCCTGTCTTTATAGTTCTACTGCCTAGGTATACATTGCTAAACAATATGGTTGAGTTTGTCTATTATTTTTATGGCTGTAGTTTAATGATCGACATTGATGTAGTATATTCCATGGCGTGAATATACCCAACTCAGTGTCTGCTGTTGATGGACGTTTGGGTGGTTGGCCTCCGCTGGTTGAGAACAGTGTGCTGTGAACACTCCTGTCCTGTCTCCTGGGGCCCCCAGACACTGGCTTCTCCGGAGTGTGCGTTCCTAATGTGGAACTTTGGGTCTTCTGGGGTCCATGTTTTCAACTCGCATAGAAAAGATAAAATTGACTTCCAGACTGGTTGTACGAATTTAGGTCTACCAGCAGTCTGAGAGGTCTCATTGCTTCCAGTCTCCACACTCAGTAGAACTTAGTCCTGCTAAGCTCTTTTAGTGCTCATCAGAGTGCGCTAAGGTCAGTGTGTAACGGTATTTCCTTGAAATCTGCATTAGCACTTTCTCAGCTTGTACAGAGACTAAGAATGTGTAGCACATGCTTCTATGGTCCTGTTATGCCCCTCGGCTCATCTTCTATGTGAATCCAACTTCCTTTGGGTTGTGTTTGCTGTTCCTTTTCTTGCTCCTTGCAATGGATTCTTAGCTCGTTCATTTTTTTGCCTTTTCTTCTTCTCTGCGACATGTAGGTGAGCCCATACATGTCTTCCGGACACAGCTTGGGCTGCAGCCCTCCTGGTTTGATAGCCAGCGTCTTCATAAATTTTCAGTTCAGACAATTGCTTAACTTATAGATGCATTTGTTATCTAACATTGATTTTCAAGATATATTCATTAGCTAATATTTATTATTCATGGTATTCATTTCTACTATTTTTATCTGCCTGTTTTATCACTTACTGACAGAGGAATGTTAAAATTCTCCCACCACGATTGTGGCTTTTGCTACATATATTTTGAAGCCAAATTATTAGATATGTACACACTGAAATCTGGTTAGATCACCCTGGTCTATTGAGCTTTGCATAAGTTTAACCTAGGAAAGCTTTTTCTCTTAGCGTCTTTAGTTGATTTTAATGTAGCTATGTTGGCTTTATTTTGCTTTTTTTTCCATGATTTATTTTCCTATCCTTTCATATTCAAGCCTAGTGTATCCTCATATTTTAGGTGTATCATTTGCAAATAGAGTTAGATTTCCCCCCCAATCAGACAGTTTTTTTCCCTTTTTAACTGGAACATTTAGTTTGTTTATCTTTAATATAATTACTGATATGTTTGGATTTACATACTATTTTGAGCTTTTTATTTTTGCACCTATTTTGTTTCTTTTTGTCTCCTAGCTTGATTTCTTATTGGTTTGATTATTTTTCCTCGAATAGTTTAGAAATTATGACTTCTGATACTATTGTTTTAGTGATAACCCTAGAAACCACAATATAGATACTTATTTGACCAAAATCTAGGGTTAATCAATATTTTTAATCTCTGCTTGGATAATGTAAAGCTTAAACATGTTAACTTTATATGTTCCTCTTCTGACATGTGTTAATGTCATGTATCTAAATTCTCTTATTTTAACCCCATTAGTTGTTGCCATGTTACAGTCAATGTTAACTAATATTTACCCATTTCAGACCCTTAATCTGAGGTCATTTTCCTGCTGCCTTCAAAATGTCGCTAGATACAGAATATAAAATAAAGTTTTTTTCTTTTAGTATATTGAAGATTTCATTCCAGCCACCTTATATCTTCCACCATTGCTGCTGAGAAAGCAGCCACCAGTCTGTTATTTCTTCTTGTTAAGTGTGTTTTCCTCTGTCGGGTATTCTGCAGCTTCATTACGGATGTACATTTATTTTTATCTATCCTCTTTGGGGATCATTGGACTTCATGAGTTTGTGGATTGGTGTCTTTCATCAGTTTTTGGATCGTTATTAGCTAATATCTTTTAAAATATCATTTGCTGTTTTCTCGCTTTGTTCGCCTTCTTAAGCAGCTACTACACTATCTCATACTGCCCTTCTTAATGTATTTTTCATCTTTTTGTCTTTGTAGAGAATTCTGAATAATTACTTCTGATATAGCTTCTAGATGACCAATTCTCTCCTCTGATAGTTTACTATGCTGTTACGCTCCATTAAGCTTTAATCTGGTTATTGTGTCTTCAGTTTTCGTAGTTTAATTAGGTTCTTCTTATATAGTGTGTTATTATTTTTGGCCACTGAGTGGTTGACTTATTCTAAAATCCAGGTTGATGTGACTTTACTTCTAATTGTGCAAATGAGAGCTTTGACTGCACTTGAAGAATATTTACAGAAACACGGATTATATTCTACAAGGGTTCTATTATTTTTAGCCCTAAACATGATGTGTAATCCCTCTATGTGAATCCAACTTAAGTGTGGCTAAGTAGCTAATAAATTCACTTCTATTGCTCAGTTTCCTCAAATTTAAAAATAGTAGCTACCTGCTCACACAAAGACTTGGATATGACTGTTTATAGCAGTTTTTATTTAGAGTAGTTCAAACTAGAAAGAACCCAAATGTTTATCATCAGGAAATGGTTAAATCCATTTAGACATATTCCTACAATGCAACACTACTCAACAATAAAAAAGGAACAAACTACTGATACACACAACAGGGATCGATCTCTAAAACACAAGCTGAGCAAAGGAAGCCAGACACCAATGCATTGACACTGTACGGTTGCACTGATGTGAGTAATCTCGCCTGCAGTGACCAAGAGTGGAGCAGTGGTGGCCGTGGGTGGCCAGGGGCCTAGAGTGTGGACATGTCCAGGGGGCTACTGGTCAGCTTACCACAGTCTGCCCTCAGGCTCCCAAAGAGTCATGTCCGTTACACACACACACACACACACACACACACACGGATATTGTTGCGCACTGGCCATGGGACTTAGGCCCAGGGCGGGTGCCGTCATGGCTGACACCGCTCAGTGCTGGCTGACTTCCTTCATTGTCTCTTTCATCCACACAAACTGTGAGGTGGAACTCCCTTCACCAATGAGAAATCTACAGCTGGGAAGTTAAAAAGCACCGTTGACATTTCCCTGCTAGTCAGCCTCAGAGCTCGGATGCAAATGCAGGACCAGCTTGAGAACTCTGTCTCTTAACTGGTAAATCTGCCTGGGAGAAGCACACAGCCCAAACCCTCAGAGACCAGAGGGAGTGCAGCCACGGCAGGGCGAGGCTGGCCAAGAACTAGGTAGGCATCGTGTGTCTTAGCAGATGCCAGCCCTGGTGGATGACACTTGAGTACCAGTCTCTCCTCTGCACTCGAGATGCTAAGACCCATGGAAATTGAATGCCACCTGGGATGAGGGAGGGGGGAATTCACCTCTGGTCAATGTAGTTTACCCAGACATGGCTGAGTTGATCCTAAATGATCAATGAAATCCTGCGAGGAGGTGGTAGGGGAGAGCTTGAGATAGAAATTAAATCCAGGCATAAACAAAAATAAGGAATGTTACATCTGCGGCTCACCTGAGTTTTGTGGACTGAGACATTGGCACCTCGAGAACTCCAGCCGTATGCCAGGCACTGCACTAAATAACTGATAATGATTATACCATTTAATAATAACCACAGTTAATAATAAAAGCTGATACTGATTATACCATTTAATAATTACCAGTTGAGACGAGCTCAACTGGTAAATGGGGGAATCAGGTGTGTTGGGATTTCTGAGGGGCATTGCCCTTCTTTATTTTGAATGACGGAAAAGCAAAAAAGTAGAGTCAGATAGACATCAAAATATTTTAGTTTATTCACCGGCAAATATGGCTGAGAGAAGGTGATTTTGTCCTGAGCCTGAACTTTAATCTTCAAGCTCCTTCATCCACGGCCTCTCCGAAGTCTAGACTTTGGACTTGCCAGAGGGTAGGGTCCCAGGAGGCAGCCCTGAGGCGGAGATTTCTGTGCAGGTGGTGATTAGGGTGGGGAGGGGCTATTGTGAGTAACACCTGTGAAGGGGTGAGAACAGGATGGGGCAGTGAGAACGGCCATACGGATCCACCTGAGTCCTGAGTCCTTGACTGACCTCCTGGAGAACTCTAAACATGGATGGTATTTCAGAGATGCCTTGAATTAAAAGTAAGGGAGCTGGATTTTTGCATCCTCACATCCATGGGTTGCCGGAGGCAGGATACCTCTAGAGAGGGACGACCCTTGGATAAGGTAGCTCCCTTTAGTCAAGGATGAACTTGAAGAGGAACACAGCTGTGAGCCCTTACCAGGAAACACTCTGGCACCTGAGGGCACGAATGGCCTGACCTCAAGGTGGGTGGTGGCCAACACACCACGGAGGCCACTCCATTCTTCCTGTTGTGCCGCTTGGACCCGTTTGCATTAAATACTAAGCTTACCCTACATGGAAGAAGCTCCTCTAGGATTTGCTTGACCCCTTTCCTGGAGAAACCTACGATAGGGAGGTTCTTAGGACATACTGCCGTCCTGTGCCAAAGGAGCCCTGGGAAAGGACTGCCACTCACCTCTCCCTCTACTGTCCAGCCTCGATTCTCCTCACCCTCAGCCAGAACCTCGAGGTCTAGACCTCTATGGTCTAGAGTGGTGGGAGAGCAAGATTGTCATCTCTGAGAGTTTTGATCCTGGCCACCAGGTTCCCTCCATTCACGTTCTGCACCTCTTCAGTTACCGACAGAATCGGACAAGTGAGTGCCAGCAGACACCCCAGTGGGTCATGTGGCTGCCCAAAGTGTTCTTCCTCTTTTTTATGACTAAGGTCAATTGCTCCTCCAGAATGGTGATGTCTTTCCTTGCCTGCTGGTCGTAGGGCAGTCATACCTTAAAGTTTAATGAGACTTGCTGTGTCCCTGAATGGAAGGAGCCCCACTCTTGGAAGCAAGACCTGTCCCTGCAGTGCCCAGAATTGCCGTGATGGGAAGCAAAGTCCCCAGGTGGGTCCCTGGGAGTAATGGCATGCAGGGTCGATATGACTTCTACCCTTGAGTCCCATGGTTACATGAGATACTTGCTGGGGACAGAGTGCCATGCCTTGGTTATGGATTTAGAGAGGATTCTGCACTTTGGAGGGTAGTACCCACCCTTGTAGGGTATCATCTCTGAGCTGAACCTTTATCTGTGTCTTCAAAGGATTGTCCCTTCGTGCCATTGGGTCAGAAGCTTCGGAGTGGTCTTTTGCCCACACTCAAACTTCCTGTGCTGTAATGTGGGTCCCTGGGTCCAATAAGATGCTATTGGTAGGTCTAATACTCTGTGAGCCCTCAGTTTGTGATACCCCCTGAGGCCTTGTGGACAGGAGAGGCAAACTCTCTGTGGCATATGAGTTATGCCAGTCAAGGTGAGTCATGCCCTTCCAGGGTGGCTGGTTGGTGTCTGGGTGATGGAGCCATACTGAGAGTTCAGGGCTGGGCTGTGTTGCTTGCCGGTTGATTCAGCAGTAGCAGGAGCTACATCAGCCTTGGAGTTGGTGCCCATGTCGGTGCACAACTAGCTTCCTTCCCACCACCCCAGGGGCTCTGTCTGCATATCTGTGGAGCAAGCTCTGGCATGGTCAGTGGCGGAAGAGGGCTGGCCTTGGTTGTTGGGTGTGTCTCCGTGGTGGATGCTGACACAGACCACAAAGATCTTTGCACTTACTTCCTACTCCCACAGGACCATCCACAGACCTGCTTGGCCATAGCCTTCAAATCTTTCCTCGTTCAGGCCATTCAGCAGTGAGCTAAGCCATTCACGACTCCCACGAGTCCACAGATGTTCTCTCTGCCGCCGCAAATAGATGGCCAATGCCCAATGTGAAGGTGTTGTCCTTGGCTGGAATTCCCTCCCATGCCTTCGGAGCCACCACTGGGTACTCAGGGGCTGTAGCGCAGCAGTAGTCCAGCTTCAGGTACTACCACGTAGGAAGGCGACTCATCTGTGAACTCAACTTAGGCTTTTCCCTCCTCTTCAGCAGGTGGGAAGGGGCAGTTCTCACCTGTGTGGCCGCAGGTGTGAACTGTAGGCGGAATGCTGATCTAACAGAGGTTAACAACCTGGGGGTCCAGCCCAGCATTTACTGTGCGTTCTGGCCTGGCTGGCGCCTCATCTGTAGGCTCCACTTCCGTTGTGAGAATTTTTTGCTGATTGCTTGCCCGACCTTCTGGGGTTATGGGTCCTGACAGCACCAGGGTCATGATGGGCAGTCATGGCTGTGTGGTCATTCGGCGTCCACGGTCAGGGACTCAGTCTCTATCAGGACCCAGTACCAGAAGAAACGCTTTATTTTGCTGCTGCAGGGGGTGGGGTCTTGCTCGAGAATCCTAGGGCTCTGCATTGTGATTCCCCTGCAGGGCTTGTCTCAAGTGGCGCCTGGTGCCTTCCCACCACAGAGCTATGGAGGTCCGCCAGCCAGCGTGGGCCAAGCGACAGGCACGCTTGCCCGGACCTACTGCAGTGCCCGTTCCTTCTCCAGGCTTCACTGAGAGGTGGCACCGGCCACGCCACGTGGTGAATGTGTTGAGCAGTGTTCCCAAGTTTGGAACACGCTACCTCCAGAACCCAGAGTGGCCTTCCAGGCGGGTGCTTCCTTCTTGGGGCGGGAGGCATAAGATGCAGTAAGTCATCCTTTCCTTGGGAGGCGCTGTTCCGGCACGCCCCAGACCGCTGGGCCCTTAAGGCTTTATCCATGCCCTGGATACCCATAGCATTTTTCTCCCACCTTCTGGAGCACATGGGTCTTGCAAAGACCTCCAATGCGCTTGCGGACTGATGTGATGCTCTGAGCAAAGTCCAGGTCTTTTCGGATGGTATTTGATGGAGGGCAGGGGAGTTAATAAAGCCCTGGGCAGAGCTATAAATAAATACTGTTATCCATCCTGTGTACACATAAACTGCGTCTAATCCTCCTTCCTGATAAAGATGGAGAATAATGCATCCATCATACCAAGAGCTGCATACCGCATCTATGCAAATTGGGTCTGGAAAAGAGACCACAGCTGGCGCAACAGGTGTATTGGGGGCTACTGCATGGTTGATTTGCAGTTCACCTCTCTGTTCTGAAATCTCTAAGACTTGGAAGCTCTATGACTTCCCAGTTAGGGAATGAAATAGGGGAGGTGATAGAACCTACCACCCCGCAGGGGTCCTTAAAGGCCTGTCACTTCTCCTGGGAAATTCTGTTTTTTTCTGTTCTGTCTGTAATTCAATTTCATAAGTTTCGCTCGGCCTTCGCCCACATTCCGCTTGTGCCCCGAGCTGTGATGCTGTTTGCAGCCGGGGAACCTGAGCTGGCCTGACCACACTGCCGCCGAAGCCTGGCTCCCGGTGGGCGCCCCGAGAACCACGGCTCTCAGCGCGTGGGCGGAGCAAGCGGCCGGTCCCTCTGCAGCGGGGTGTCTCGGCCTCCGTGTGGTGCCTGCTCTTTTCGACTTGGGGGGGGGGTGTTGGAAACTTCCTGCAGAGGGGGTGGAGGCTGAGGCATGCTTTCTCAAGAGGGACAGATTCAGATGGAGGAAGGTGTCAGACCAAAACTATCCTTTCTGTTGAAGAACTTTCTTTTTCGATGATACAGCTATCTCTAGATTTCCATTCCTATTGTAATGGCTGTACATCGAGAGTCCATCCCAGGTGGCATGGGTGTCCAGCGCTGGTATTCGAAGTGAGGCTTCTCCTTACTCTTTCTCAGCTGTCTCTGGGGAGTGGCCGTGGACATTCCCGTGATGCCGCGGCTGTACTCTGACCCCTCGGTTATTTCATACTAAACAATACACCCACTTGGTTATCACGCAAAACTGTCCTTTCTGTTACATTGCTAAAAGCAAATAAGGCTCAGCGCTTGAAATGTTTCTTCTGTTTTGCTGATGGACATTTTTTGAGGTGATTTTTTTCGGGTGTGTCTTATTAATAGAACTGAAAAATAAATTATTTGATATTTTTCTTGGTGCACTGCCTGGAGAAGCATTTTTATTTTTGACCGGTTTTTTGCTTGGTGCATTATCTCCTGAGCACTGGGCCTTGAAAATCTCCCTTGAATGTACTTTTTTTCTCCTTTACAAGGGGAAAAAATCAAACCCTTTATTTTCATACTGAGAGTGGAATCAGAAAAAAAATGGAGCTGGTGAGAATTTTAGCTTTTTATTGTGGTTGACCCCTTTTCCCCAAGAAGAGCATTTGATTCTCTGTCTTAAGACATATATTTGACAATTCCTGATAAAGACCTCTTTTTAAATGTAAATAAGTATGTGCTTTTGTTTTTAACTGGGCTACACCATTCCAACTTCCTTAAGCCCCGGAGGCCCATATATTTATCTCTTAATAAATCACTAATTGATTCGTTCATTCTCCACCGAGCACTTCCCTGTACCTGGGATTGTTCCCGACACTAAAGGTGCATTGTTAGCAAATAAGAAAACAGATCCCCGCTCTTGTAGAGAACAAACCACATTCTGGCTAATTTTAGCCTGATTATGAAAGTAGGAAACCAATTTTATTTTATTCAAGAAGAAAATATGCCTGAAGAATAATCGTTCAGAGATTTTAGAATTAGTATGACTTGCAGTCTTTTTTGTGTTCCAGCTTTAGGGTGAGCATTCATGGAATTACCAACTCATTCAGCCTCAGCGAATAAAATGAAATGTGTGTGTTGTGGGTGGGGAGGGAACCGACTTCGGGATGTTATTAAAACAAAATTTGATGCTTCTTTCTCATTTCGTTTATTGCCCTGCAGTGCCATCTGGTGGTCAAAAAGAAGGAAAGCATTTCAATTTACACTCAGATGCATGCAATTGAAACATTTCACCCCTGCACCTGGGATGAAAATGTAAAGTGTTATCCAAACTTGGACAGTTTGGAATATAAAAAGGAAAACTGTTACTAATTTCCCAGAGGCAACAGACCTAAAGTCAGACTGTCAAGGGCAAACCTACACTAGATACAAGAGCAATAATTATACTGGGCATTTACGAGGCACCAACACTTTTCACGTATTATTTCCTAAAATCAACACAGTCAACATGTGAAAAGTAAATGCAATATTATCTTCATTTTGCTGATGGAAACTGCGGCTTGAAGATTTTCCAGGTAAAATATGGGGAGTTCAGTTAATTTCAGCTGATCAACCATTTTTTTGTGTAGTGTATCTCAGATAATCAACGCATACTATTCCATGTAAGTATATCACATGCAATATGTGAGACCTATTTATACCGGGTGGTCTGCTGTGGCAGTTCGCCCTGCCCATCCCCCAGACCTGGCAACGCTTGCTTGGAGAAGTTAAGTAACTCAAGGTCACACGGAGAGGAAGGACGGAACTGGCATCTGAAACCAGCTCTTGCCCAGAACGGAGCTCAGGTGCTTCTCTGCAAGGCCAGGTCCGGTGGCCATGCTCCACTCCTGACCAGGAAGCATGCTTGTGCAGGGAGGCAGGCACGTGGCCTGTGTAGTGTGTCAAAGTGTGGACTGTAATTATTAACAGCACATTTGTTTTAAGTTAGTGAACCTCACAGAATTCTAGGGCAGAAAGTGCGGCTGGGCCATAGGAAGAACTGAACCCAGGTGCTGGAAGGTTCGAGAAGGTTTGCCCATGGTAAGTAACATAGAAATGGCAGTTGGGAATGCGGGGCACTGGGCAGCAGGCGCAGAGCTGGGTGATGTGGGGGTGGACTCCCACGCTCGCCTCCCAGCAGGGTGTCACAGGAGAGGCCACGCACTAAGGCCCTCCAGCGAGGGACCGATGTCTGTAGGCAGTCCAGCCACGGCTCTGAGCCACCGCTTCTAGGACCACGTTTGGCCGGGTGCCAGTGCCAGAAATCCAGTGTGCATTACTTTAACAAAAACGAGCACTTTACTGTAAGGACGCTACGGTGACTCCCAGATGTCACAGACCGAGTTTGGGCTTCAGGCATGGCCGCGCTCTACACACGCATCCCTGCTGTTCCCTGCCCCCGTGTCTGCTGGCCTGCAGTGCACGTGGCCGCCTGGCCATCGGCAGTTCACACCTCCAGCCCTGGAAAAAGGCAGACTGTCTCCTCTGAGTCTTATGTCCATAACTCCAGGGGAACCCTCAAGGACCTGTCTGAGTCTGCGTCCACCTCCAGGCCAGTCTGCTGTGGCGTGGTGAGCCAGGTGACAAGAAGGAACGGCCAGTCCACACCAGTCCACGGGGGAGTGCTGGAGGGCAGCTCTCAGCGGGAGGGGGAGAGAGGGGCTGGGCCAAGCAAGCAAGCACGGCGCCCTGTGGTCAGCCTTGCGTTTTTCACTGTGGCTTGTCAGCCGACAGACGGAAGTCTCCTGTTCTCTGACTTAGGTGGCTTCTGACTCTACTCATCTCTAAGGGTCCCCTGACTCTTGTAGGGGCCCATGGGTGGCGCTACTTCACCCGGTTGGTCCCAGAGAAGGTCATGGGGCCACCTTCTGAGCAGGATCTTGCCATTGGCCCCACATGGCCACTAGGTGGCGACAGACCTCAGAGAATGGGATTAATCACCTAGGTATGGGTTATCAGTCACCCCCACCCCCAGTCCTGCAGAGGGACATCCTGGAAGACTGTCCCCTTCAGGTGTGTCCCCAAGGCAGGAATGTAGCAGATGCTGCAAGGCTGCAGGCCAGGGCTCATGCAGGAGCAACTGGAGGGGCTTGAGGGGAGAGCAGGAGCCCTGCAGCTCCTCTGGGGTACTCTGACATCCTGGGAGGCAGGCAGTCTCTGTGAAAGGGGTGTAGGAACACACCCGCCTCTCACAGCTGCAGGGCTGGTTAACGAGACTGAAGAACCGGTCCCCACACCGGGCCTTCCACTGGTGACAGCCCCAAACGGGGACGAATCTCAGGGAACGCTCCTCTGAGTGTGGAAACTCTGTTAGCAAAGTGTTTAATTCAGTAACTCAGTTTTCCTTCAGGTGCATCGTGTACTATATGAACGCCACTCAGACTTTTATTGCCTGTTGTAGGTCATTGGGATTTGCCTCCTAAGAACTGATTCAAGTCCTGTAAAAATTACACCCTGTACAAGTAAACCTCAGTATCTTATTTGCATTGCTAATTTGATTCAGAAGAGTGTCAAACAATTACAGATTTGATAGTATCATCAATTCCAAATGAAAGAAATCTAAGTCCATGAGGTTTTAATTTGTGGGTTAAATAACCGATGCTGAAAAACGTGGTGTCCTTCGCATATGGACCGTGCTGGTCTCCGAGAGCGTCAGGTCCCTGCGCTAACGAGGCAGCATGACAGACGGAACCACGTCCTTCTCTCCTACCGTCACGCCACATGCACGCACCGGTGGGGAGCGGCCAGACTCGGGCTCCAAGGACCTGGAAAGTGTCTCGAGGGCCCAGAGGGAACCAGAGTGATGTGGGAAAGACCAGCAAACGAACAGTGAGCCGGCCAGAGCGGTTTAACGGGCTCCGCGGTTCTGACTCGGCTGAGGCGATAGCGTTTGGGTGAGGGGGGTGGAGAGTCTTCCTACGCGGTGTGTAGACATCGCTGCAGAGCCGGCCGGAGCCTGGGGTTTTCGGAATAATCGCCTTGCTTTGCAGACCACAGAGCAGTGGGTGCGTCGTGGCGGTCTTGTAATACACAAACACGAGCAAACGGAAACTTTTAAAAGTCTGATTGATTATAGACGTTAATCATATCTATATGATACCTTCTCAGCAACACCTGGGTCAGCGTTTAATTGAATGATTAGGGACTGTGCCCTATACAAGCACATAAAACTCTCTCTACCGCCCTATAATCTATTTACCTATCATCTATCTATCTATCATTGATCTATCTAAAATCTGCCCATCTACCAATTATATGTCTATCTATGTATCTATTTGTCTATCACTTATCTCTCTCTCGCCTGTCTCTTCACCTGTCCGTCATCTCTCACGAACACTGACTGTGCATTCTCTTATGTAAACCATGCCATGCACATTCCCGACTATTTCCTTAGAAAGGAAATAAAATGAATGAGGGATCATGCATCTTAAAAAGCCTGAATTGCATCGCTCACGAGCCGGCAAACTTTCTCTGCAGAGGGCTGACGGTGAGCACGTCCAGCCTTGCGGTCCGCAGCTCTGTCGCCACCGCTCAGCTCTGCTGCTGCTGTGCAAGAGCTGCCACAGCCGTGGGAGCTTGTGGGCACGGTGGTGGCCCGGGAACGCTTTGTGCGAAGAACAGGTGACAGGCTGGGCGCTAATTGTAAAGTGCCCACTTGCAAAGGGCTGTGTTTAGAGAAGCCTGTGAGTGGAAGAGGAGGCTGGCGAGAGAGGCTAGCAGGCCAGGCGCAGAGGAAAGAGAGGCGCCTCATTAGAGCTTCAGCCCTGGCGGGAGAGCGGCGAAGACAACCGTGTGGAAACCATGACAACGGCTGACCCCATGCGATGCCAGCAGCGCCCTTCACTGAAGGTGCGGTTTCCCTCCTTCCAAGCACGTGAACGTCCTCGGCCTCTTTGACATGAGGTGCCAGGTGGTTCGACTGGGTGGTGAAATTGAAGCAGAAAAGCATTTGTGCCCAAGTAAAGAGTGTCAGGTGCGCGTGTGAGAAACTCCAAGAGCCAGCACTGATTTGTCACCTTTCTGACCCTGTGCGGCCGTTTTCAGGTGACGCTTCCATCAAGCTGGTGGCTGAGTGAGCAGGGTGAGCAGCCCACCTTACGTGAGTGAGGCAGAAGCTAGGGCTGGGGCGAGCCACCAGGGTTCTGGGATTCTTTGTTATCAGGACAGAGCCCAGCCCATCCCGGCTGCCACACCCAATAAAACCACCCTTAACTAACACGGTTTCCCGCATTACCTTCGGTCTTTTGTGCTTTACCTGGTTGTCTTCCCACCCAGCATGCATTTCTCCGTTCGTTCACCGACGGTCTGTTCTCCCCGTTTAGAACGGGAGCTTCCCCACAGCAGAGAGACTGCGGCCGTGCTCCCTGCTGTCCGAGCTCCGTGCGTATCCACGACGTGAGTCCTCGACATCACGGAAGGTTCCAGCAATGTAAACGAGCGCTTCTGAGCTCCCGGCGTTTGCACGCAGTTTCTCACGAGTCCCCCCGAGGCTGTGTGCGGAGACAGAACTGTCACCTCTTCTTTCTTCCTAGGCGAGTAAGTCTCATTGTACCTGGGAGAGGCATCTTTGCTGTTGTTGCGTAACAGAGGACCGCGAAGCAGCTTGCAAGAGCACACGTTTATGATTTCCTGGTTGCCGTGGTCGAAAGGAGTCCGGTCAGGACTTGCTGGGTCCTTTGTTCAGGGTCCCCACAGGATGGCAAAGTGTCAGTGAGGACTGGGGACTCATCTGAGGGGTTGATGGGAGACGGCTCCGCTTCCCAGCTCACGTGGTTGTGGGCAGGATTCAGTTCCCGCAGCCGAGTCGGCCTGGGCCTCAGTCCCTGGCCCCGGGACCCTCTCCCGCGTGTTGCGGGCTGCATCAAAGCGGTCTGCTCGCGAGGGGGGACTTAGCACCTTATGTACTTACAAGAGTGACATCGCTTTTCCTGAAATATGCAGGTTAGATGCCATTCGTAAGTCCTGCTTTCCATCGAAAGGAGGGCATTACTCAAAAGCGTGAATACCACCGGGAGGCAGGAGATACTGAGAGTTCAGAGAGGGGAAGTCACTTGCCTAAGGACACACAGCAAGGTTTTGGTTTCTCTTTTTTCTCCTTGGGATCACCTTCCAAATAAACTCCTCGCTCACTAATCCTTTTTATTTTCTGGGGTCTTCTCTAAACACCCGGGCTAAGCGGGTGCTGTGCTCTGTAAGGAGGGGACACCAGTGTCTGAGTGAGACTCAGGCTTCTACGTGAACTCTTCTTTCGTGAAATGTTTCGTTGTGATGATGCTGTTTCCTGGCCACTATTATGTGCTCGCACTTCACACGCATCAAATTTAATCCACTGCAACCCCGTGTGGTCGATCTTAGGAACCCTGTTGACCAGAAGGGAAACTGAGTCAGGACAGGTTAAGTAACGCGCACCATCTGTGAGTTCTTCCTACCTCCCTAGGGCCAACCTTTGCCCAGTCCATGTGGAGTTTCCCTAAGGGCATCCAGCCTTCATCTCTGTATCCAGATATGTGCGGATACAGGTCTGGCTGCCATAGCAACCAGACAACAGGGGCTGAAACAAAGCAGACATTTTTCTCTGCCAGAGCCTACAGGTCGGTGGTCCTCTTTAGAGAAGCCTCTAGAGCTCAGATCCCTTCTCTCTTCCTCCTTGCTCTGCCGCCTCTGGGTGTGGTTTCTGGTGGCTCATTCCCACCCCCTCTCCAGCCGGCAGGAAGGGGGACAGGGAGCGAGGGGGACAGACTTCTCTGTAACGGCAGGATCCACTCGTGCTACATGGATCGCAGTGCAGGTGCATGGCCACGCTTAGCTGCATCTCCTTCGCTTGGCTGGGAGATGCAGTCTGTCCTGGTGCCCAGCGAAAGGGCAGGATTCTGTGGCCATAGAATATGGGAAAATGGATATCGGGGCACACCAGCAGCTCTCCATGGAGCCCCCTTTGTGGGTGGCCCTGTGTCAAGCCTTGCTGGGAGTAGAAAGACAAACACATTGTCGCCTTTGAATTCAGAAGAGGGAGACCCCAAAGGCAAAGCTTCATGAGCGGGTAGAAATAGCCAATGTGGCCCATGGAACGACAGGGCCCAGTAATGGGGGGTGGATATCACAGTATAATCAGCCAACAGGTTCTGGCCAGAAGGAGACACAAGATACACACTTAAATAAGGTGGGGAGTGAAAGTAATAATAAGCCAGTTCAGGATTTGAAATACAGATCTCCGTGGTATATTATAAAAAGCCCAAAGAACCCACTGACTGTGACTTCAGTTTCGAAGGAGACACACCAGGTGAATGCAGCAGAGTGGGGACCTGAGAGAGAGGGGCCCAGCGAAAGGGGATGGGGCAGCAGCCTTTTCAGGGACCCGAGCGAAGCAGGCGGGAAAGGCGGGGAGTCGCAAACACCAGGGCCTAGTGTCTTAGGGCTGCGGAACGAGGAACCGCACATGGGCGGCCCGGAGAACGCACGTCTACCAGGTCTGGAGTCCAGGAGGAAGAAGTCGGGGCCTCGGCAGCGCCCTGTGCGGCTGGACCCTCTAGGGGAGGGTCCTTCCTGCCGCTTCCAGCTTCCGGTGGCTCCCGGCCTTCCCTGGTGTGACGTGGCCTCATTTCGGTCTCTGCCTCCGGCTTCGTGGGGCCTGCCCCTCTGTCTTCTCAGGGTGTCCTTCCTCTGCGTCCGTCTCTGCATCCAAATTCCTCCTTTTCATAAGGACACCAGTCATATTGGATTGGCGTGTCCCCGCCCCGCCCATGACCTCATTTCAACTTGACTTCTCTGTGAAGACCCTGTCGCCGAATGAGGTCACATTCTGAGGTCCTGCGGGTGTGGACTTCAGTGTACCTTTTTTGGGAGATAGCATTCAAACCATAACAGTTTGCCTGATGGATGTTCACATCTGAAGTCCAGGTAAATGGAACTCCCATCCTCAGAAGCAAGCAAGACCACACCTGGGGAGCCAGCGCGAGCATCCGGGCCTTGCCTTTGCTAAGCTGCCCTGAGCTCCCGGCGAGCGCTCACCGCCATAAAAGGGCAGCACCTGCGGTGCGCCGAGCCGTTTTGACATGCCTAAAACGAGAATTCTGCAGTAAAAATAGAACAGAAGAAATTAGATGATGTTCCAAAGGCAATTTATATCTTTTTATGCTTTGGAATTCATTAAAAAAATTGTCTTTTAAAATCTAGGTTCACTCGCAAGGGCCCCTTTTATTTTGCTTGTAGTCCAGCCATTGGTGTGGGGCCTGAATTAGCATGTGGCTAAGGCGGTAATTAAGTGAACAACTCCTGGCGCAGGGCTGGGGTCCCAACCGAAAGCCCCCACATTCAATGACCACTTTTAAAAACTTTGGCCCGTTTTAAAGCCCTGTCACCCACCAGCAAACACCACTCTTTGCCCGGGGACGAAACCAGACTGTCCTCCCCAGGCCTGCTGTTGCCAGGAGGACAGCTGGCCCCCGCGTCCCGAGGCCCCGGGCAGGGAGCCTGACTGTGCTGCCTGCCTTTGCGAGCACAGGCCACCTCCTCCCACTCCTCACGCCCTCTCCTCACCGCTGACGTGACCTGAGGAGGGGCTGGTTTTAAAAAGTGACCCCAAGTTCTTGGGCTTTCCTCCATCGGGGAGTCCGAGGCCCCAGGCCCTGAATCTGGACAGCTTGGCCAACAGCAGTGGGAGTGACTGTAGGAAGAATTCTCAAATGACCACCAGGGATCCGCATCCTCACCCCCCCCAGCACTCTGAGTGTGGGGGAACCTGTCAGATTATGGGGCGAAGGGGAGGTCATCTGACTGGGCCTCATCTAATCCCACGGGCCTTTTACTTCTTTATTTTTCAACATTAAAAAAATTACATTTATTGGGGTGATTTTGGTTAATAAAATTATACAGGTTTCAAGTGTACAATTCTATCACACTTCATCTGAATATTGTATTGCGTGTTTACCACCCAAAGTCAGATCTCCTTCCGCCACCGTATAGTTGGCCCCCTTCACCCTTTACCGCCCCTGCCCCCTGCCCCCTGGTGACCGCCACACCGCTGTCCGTGTCTATGGGTTTCCATTTGTTTGTCCTGTTTGCTCGTTTGGTGCTTTCAGTTTTATGTCCCGCAGGAGTGAAATCATTTGGTTCTTGACTTTCACAACAGGGCTTCCCTGTAGGTGGCAGCACAGAGGGAAGTTGGAGGTTCGGAGCAGAAGGGGGGTTCAATGCACTGTTGCTAGTGTGGGCGATGGAGGGGCCACTGCCAAGGAGTGTGGGTGACCTTCCAAAGCTGAGTGGCTCTCAGATGACAGCCAGCAAGGAAGTGGTGACCTCCGTCCTACAACCACCATGAGCTAAGCTCACCAAGTGAATGAACTTGGCAGTGGATTTGTTCTAAGGCCTCCAGTTGAGGACCCAGGCCTTGCTGACACCTTCCTTTTAGCAGAGAACCCAGTTGAAGGTGCCTGGATTTCTGACCTGCAGAACCATGAGGCAGTCAATGGGCATCGTTTTCAGCCATTAAATTTGTGGTAGTCTCTTATGCCAATTTCAAAGTCCAGGCTTTAAAAGACTAGAAGCTTCCATCTTCTGTCTGACGGAACAGTTGTTCCTGGAACCGAATAGCCGCGCTGTGAGGAAGCCCAGCAGCCCCAGGGAAGGACCCGTGTGAGGAGGAATGAAGACCTCAGAGCAGCCACAGCTCAGGGCCAACCTTCCAGACTCGTGAAGAAGCCGCCTGGGAGGTGGGTCCTCCAGCCCCAGCTGACCCTGTCCCAGCTGACCCTGTGTGACACAGGACAGGCCATCTACACTGGGCCCTCCCGGACCCGGACTGCAAAATACCTGACGGTTCTTATTTGCAAGCACTACGTTTCGGGTGGTTTAACATACGGTGCAAGTTTTCTGCTGTTTGCTCTGAGCCAGAGTTGCTGATTGCGTCTCGAGTGATGTGGATGACATTAAAAGTTCCTTAAGTCAAGCCATTAAAGGCATTTCTGCATGAGAGGGAGCAATGGCCCTTGAAGCTTTAAAGACAGAATATTCCAGTTGACTTCCCCGCTAGGATTTTGTGGACCTAGGGGTGCAACAGACAGAGAGTGTTTTGCACATTCCTACCAGCAGAGGGGGTTATTAGTTCTGGACCCAGTGAAACCCACTCGCAAACCAGGTCACATTCAGGGCTGCTGAGGGTGGGCCACAGTCGCCTCAGACCCTGCACGTGGGGTTGGAAATTGGCATAGTTCTGGAAACTGAGTTAACACTACTGATAATTTTGAAGTGAGGTTATGACATATGATTCTAATGAAAAGAGCTCAATGTAAAGCATTAGTGCCAAATGCAAAATAAAAACTCCTCAACCCTCTCTGTACACAGACACGTCGGTTGCAGTGTTGTTTGCAGACCGGAAAGGCTGGGACCGGCATAATGTTGAACCGCGCGGCTATTCTTACAGTCATTATGATGCTCTTATAATGATACAATGTTATGTGTCACAATGAAGTATGTTATTATGAAGCCATTCAACAGTGTTCATGAGTGGGTTTTAATGATATGCAACAACGCTTAAAATAGAGTGTTAAATGAGAAAGGATATAACATCAGAGGGACATCATATTTTATCACATAATACGTGAGAGCGTATGTGGTTGCTCAAGTAACAGATTTCTAGTAGCTAAAATATAGAGACAACTTAATGTTTAATAATGAAGAATTCTTTAAATAACCAGAGGTATAGCCATAAAACAATACTTTTTAGCCACTTAAAATTAGGGAAAGACATTTAAGTCATTTGGTTAATTGAGTGTGTTAGTTTCCTAGGTCTATTGCTACAAAACACCACCAATTAGGTGTCTTAAAAAAATCCATGCTATTCACTCCCAGCTCTGGAGGCCAGGCATCCGAACTCAGGGTGTCCCAGGGTCGTGCCTCTGGGGGCCCCGGGGAGGGTCCTCCCTTCCTCGTCTCTTCTAGGCTCTGGCAGCTGCCAGCTCTGCTTGGTGTCCTTGGCTGGTGGCTGCATTGCTCCAGGCTCCGCCTCTCATGTCACACGGCCTTCTCTCTCTCTGTCTTCACGTAGTCTTCCCTCCGCACAGGTCTCTCCGTCCAAATTTCTCTTTCCGTAAGGACACCTACTGCATGTACAGCTTTCTGCACCCCGGTGTGAACTCGCCTTAATGTAACTGATGACCGAGAACGTATTTCCAAATAAGTAACCTTCTGAGGTTCTGAGTGGACATAATTCTTGGAGGGGGGTAGTTGAGGGGGAATGATTTAACCCAATATAGTGGATGAAGTGAAAAATTAAAAAAATTACATGTAAAATTACATATAATACTTCAATAAAAAGTTAAAAATTATGCACGACACGCACATTCATGGACACACAGATGCACATACACACCACAAAGGATTGAAAGGCTTCTCAACACTCCACTGTGGGTCTCCCTGGCTGGCAAGGCTCTGGGCTCTGCTAAATGACTTCTGTGTGTTTTTTTCTGAATTTTCCACATTTTTTACATTGACAACACATTCCTTTTGTGATTAAATGACAATGGATTGTAATTTTTTTGCCATTCAAATGGTCAAAACGTAAAAAGCTGGTGGTGTCGATTGCCGCGAGAGGCGGTGTGATTGTCTGGGAGCGCTCTTCGCCGGTCCAGGGCGTTTCAGGCGTCTTGCAGTGGGCGCGTCTTCGGACCCAGCCACGGCATTTCAAAAAATAGACATTTTTTTTTAGAGCAGTTTTGGGTTCCTGGAAGAATTGACCAGAGGGTCCAAGGTGCAGTCTTCTTTAACTCCTTGGTTGTCGGACTTCCACTTAGTTCAATTTTCTGTCAGTTCTGGCTGTTTTTGTTTTTTAAATTTTTGTTTTTCCTCTTTTGGTTGTGTGAGGAGGCACAGTGTGTCTACTTATGCCTCCATCTTGGCCGGAAGTTATTTTTTTCATCTTTATATTAGATTGAGCCTTACATAAAATTGCTGTTTCTGTGGGCAAAAACAAAACAAAACAAAAACCAAAAATCCCCAGCTAAATGTGGCCACTTTTATATGATCCCATGTAAAATATTCTGTGGAGGTCATGTCACTTGTAGTCATGGGGTGGCATCATATTCCGCAAAGGGGTCCTGTTACAAGATTTAAAATCCTGGCTCTCATACGGATCTAACAGAAACTTGTGTTCAGGATTTCATTGAACTCTTTAGCGAACGAGGGCGCAGCAAGACGGTGCAACAGACTCTGTGCGATTTCACAGAACACACATACCTGTGCTATCGTGAACACTGAAGCATTTACAAACATTTACTGGTCCGTATTTGCAGGGCAAAAATCAACTGCATGTTTGCCAGATGAAATTCATCTGCATTTCTATCAGTACCAGAATCATTTGTATTACTGTGAGTTTCTTACAGCTTCGGGGTTCTCCAGAGAAACAGAAGGAACAGGAGACATGCATTTATTATGAGAAATTGGCTCACACGATCATGGAGGCTGAGCTGTCCCATGATCTGCCTCTGCAAGGTGAAGGCCCAGGAGAGCTGCTGGTGCAGCTCCCGTCCAAGTCTGAGGCTCGGAGAACTGAAGGACTGATGGGGTAGGTTCTGTTCTGAGCCCAAAGCCCAGAGAACCAGGAGCATCGATGTCCGAAGGCAGGAGAAGACAGATGCCCCAGTGAGGTGGAGAGAATTCACCCTTCCTGCTACCTTCGCATTCTACTCAAGGCCTCAACGGATTAGGCGAGACCCACCCACACTGGGTAGGGCAAGCTGCTTTACTCCGTCTGCTCCTGCCAGTGCTAATCTCGTTCAGAAACAGCCTCACAGACACACGCAGAAACAGTGTTTAGCCACGTATTTGGGGATCCTGTGGCCCAGTCAGGTCAACACATGATACTAACCATCACAAATGTACAGTTTGCCACAGCTCAAAGATAGCTCGGGTCCCATGAAATCAGATAACCCCACACTCTTCTCTGCCTGTTTCAAAGTTATTAACCACTTCTCCTGCACATTCCCTTTTATATCTGAAGACAAAAACTAACCTCTTGACTTGGTCTGTACCCTCCGTCTGGACCTTGCCTGCCCTCTGGGCTCATCTGAGGCCAGCCTGGTCCCCTACCTCTTTGCATTCATGTCCCATGGGCCTCTTTCAACCTCCTCAGGTGCACCAGGCTCCT
Source organism: Micronycteris hirsuta (assembly GCA_004026765.1). NCBI lineage: Eukaryota > Metazoa > Chordata > Mammalia > Chiroptera > Phyllostomidae > Micronycteris > Micronycteris hirsuta. The sequence goes on from PVJI01015567.1 coordinate 30,069, forward strand.
GCCACCCGAGAGGCCAGGGTGCTGCCTCGATGCACGCTGTCCCCTCTGCCCCAGGACATGGTCCTCCCTTGCGCTACCCTCCTACTCATTCACTCCCAACATGCCCACCTCCATCCGAGCTCAAACCCAGTTTCCTCAGGGGATCTGTCCCTACTCCACCCCTTCTTCACAGCTTTCTTCAGAGCCTTTACCTCAACCTAAACTACAGTGTGACTATGTTTTATTTAAACTTGAACTTTGTGATTTTAAAATAGCTTAGGCTAAAAATATTAGTCAAATCTCTCTTTATGCTCAAACTTTGAAGTAATGCACATCTCCCAAATGAAAAAAAAAAATCCTCAGGAAGGCACAGTTTCAGAGCTTGCATTTCCTATGACTTATAAATAGTATTTCCACTGTTGCCCTGGGGTGGCATCTCAGGAAGTGGTGGACAGTCGTCCCCCAGGCCCAGCGTTGGTGGGGGCGGGGGCAAGGGAGACCCTCCACTCCCTGCGGAACTTTGGCGAGTGGTTATTATCATTCTCTATATATTCTTGTCAGGCCACTCGTAGGAGGTCAGAATGTGTCCTCCTACAAAACTCGCCACTTTGGTTTATTTGAAGCTGAAGCTAATGGAGGAACAGCAGACACCAAACAGACTCGCTGCCGTCCCCCCTTTTGTCCCAGGAAGGGAGAAAGGAACTTAATCCCTGGAGACCCGGGCAGCATCCACACAACAGACCTTGCCAAAACCGCCGTCTCTCCCACCAATCCCGGCCTCTTCTCACCTTCCCACGGTCTGCACCCCGACCCCCAGAGCCTAAACTTCTTTTCCTTCATCTTGTCACTGCTCTACAGACGTACTGTCTTAAGATACTGACTATATAAGCCCAAGTTCTAACCACCCCTTGGAGTTACTCCTCACTGATATTCTCTTGTGTAAATGACCGCTGCATCTGTGAGCAGGCTCTTGTTAATCTTTGTGTTTTGTCAGTGTGATGTTCAGGGCCCAAGACACAAAACCGAGGAGAGTAGAGGAACTTTTATTTTCTCCCCAAGGCACCCACTGTTATGTAACAAGACCTTCTGCAAGCTCTCACAACAAGCTTTGGTTGTAGAGCTGAGGCAAAGGCTGGGGCTGGGAATCGTGGGGGCGAATCAGCGGCGACACTGGACCCTGGAGGCCCCGTGTCCCCCGGGGCCGACGGACCGTCTGAATATGAGGACTGAAGCTGCAAAAACCCAAAGAGCACAGCGGGGCAGAAATGAATGATGCTGGCCTTAGGTTTTCATCCTTGTAGCTCATTATTCCAAAGTTGTTTGCATTTTGAATTACGCGGGGGGCTCAGGGACACGTGAGTGAGGCGCTGTGACCCTGTGTGGGTGTGTGAGACTACGGGACAGATACATCGACTCCCCGAGTGTCGGTTTTGCTCACCGTTTTTCAGATCAGCTCCTAGCACGGGGCTTGGTAGGGATGGAAAAACAATCTTTCCCTCTACCCTTTCAAGTTCAGTGGCCGGGGCTTGTGAGTTAAACTGGCAAAGGTCAGATTAATAGGAGAAGCAGCTTTATTCTGTATATATATAGGTTTTTTATGATATCAACACATAGGCTTCTTCAAGAAAGATGAATAGATTTTGAGGAGAATGGATGGGACATAAGGAAGTTAGTGGAATGTTTGTCTACAAAGGGGTACCCTCCCGTCCAAAATTTATTTATAAAAAGTTGTGTATTTATTCTGACATGTTTAAACTTCAGTCACCTTCAAAGTACTCTCCATTTGATGCACTACACCTATCAAGATGGTTTTTCCACCGCTCAAAACAGATTTTGGACTCATCAATGCTGATGCCTTTTAGGGCTTCTGCTGTTTTCTGTTTCGCCTCTTCCACATTGGCAAAACATTTCCTTTTGAGAACTTTTTTCATCTGGGGAAACAAAAAAAAAAGTCTCTCAGAGTGTGATCAGGTGAATAGGGAGGGCGGGGCACAGGGTCATGCCGTTTTTGGTCAAAAACTGCTGAACACTCAGCATGTTGTGGGCAGGTGCGCTCATAAATCACCCGTCATGAAATGGGCAAGTGCCTTGAGTCTTCAAAAAAATTCACTGCAGCCAAACGCAGCCTCTGACAACAACGCCAGCTGGTGCACTGATCCAGATGGGTTCCTAGAACACTCCCCTAGCAGGGGAAGCCTGTCCTGCAAGGGGGCCATCCTCCAGAAGGCACTTCCGGGTTTTTTTTTGCTCCCCCCTCGTACATAGGTACGGGTGGTCACCCCACCTTCAGGATCATACACTCCCCAGGAGAAGGGCTTTGCAGTAAAAAGCCTTCACTTTAGTAGAGGCTTTTTAGTAGGTCATGTTTGTGTTTTCCCTTCTGGGGGCGGATCCACCACGGAGATGAATTTATGGCAATCTCAATTCCCAAAATTGCTGCTGTAAATCAGAAAAGAGAAGCTCTGAGTTTTTTTTTTTCTTTTCATCTGTTGAATCTCAAATGTCTTCAGCTTAAGCTAATCTTTATGCCAAACTGGCTCTCCTGGAGTGGCGTGTTCTGAGGCCCTTCGACGGGAAGGGCAGCATCTCCCCGTTGATTTACTTTAGGGTCTTACTCTGAATACATGATGCTTATTTCTGTTGGTGCCTATTCTCCACCGGCGCCCTCGATCCTGAGTCTCTCCACAAGATTAAACGTAATGGGGGAGACAAGCCAGATACTGAAAAAAGAACTGTGTAAGAGGACAGTCCAAAAAAAAAAAAAGAGAGAGAGAGAGGAGGGGGTGCTGTTCAACATAGTGCTGCGCATCAGGATTTGGGGGGATGGGGTTTTCCCCGAAATTGTCAAAGCCCTCACTCGGAAAAGCCGAGTTCCTCTGTTTACTGCTTGGGGACTGGGCGTGGGGCACAGTGGGGGCGGGGGGGCTCACAGAAAACCCCTTCACGGTCCTGTGCACATGCTCCCCAGGAAACTCTGATTCACCCCTCAAGGTGGCCACGTTCCAGAGAGCTGCACCCCAAGGACTGTCTTTTCTTCTCTCACAAAGAACCTGTTCTTGCGGATGTGGAAGTGCCTGGCAGGGAGAAGGAACCGGCTTCACCGGCCCCTGGGCCTGTGCCAGAGGCCAGAGGGAGCAGGGTCTGGCCGGCCTGCCCGCCTCCAGCCGGTGGGAGACAACGGCTGGGCCCGGAAGGACTTGGCTCCACCGGGCCGGAGGAAGGCCCGGGGGAGGGACAGGGACTGGAGGCTGAGCAGGAGGTCGGTCCTGGTCCCACGGCCTTGGCATTCCCAGGCCCGGGCCGGACTTCCTGGGCTGCCATTCGGGGCTGGCTAATGATTAACAGGAAATATGCGGGGTGGCAGGCACCTCCACGGAGCGAGGGCCTGTGGCTGGCAGAGGCCACCTCTGTTTAGAGCCCGGCCCATGACGTGACAAACCATTTCATTAGGGACTTCCTGTTAACTGCTAAGGCCGGGTCAGGATTCTCTGGTGGCCGGATTGAATTTATTCCCGTGTTTGTGTGGAGAGAGGACGGAGGCCAAGAAGCCTTCTGGAAACTGAGAACCTTCCCTGAAGCCCCGAAGAGAAGACCTACCTGCCGGAGGTAAGGCCGCTCGGGGACAGGTGCTTGTGTAGGCCTGCAGGGGATTTCCCCACAGCTCCCGGGTCCCCTCCAGGGAGCGGGGCGCTCCAGCTGTCCTCCCAGGGAAAGTGACAAGGCTGTCATGACACATTCTGGTTCCCAACTTGTCCAAAGTTAAAAATTAAAAGAGTGGCTGCTCCGAGAGAGTGGGAATTTGAGACGATTTCTGATAGAGCGAGCGTCCCTTTCACAGGGAGCTGCTCTCAGGGATGCGTTGAAAGCCGAGCCTGGGCAGGAATTTGGGAGGTCAGGGTTCAAATGCTGGAAAGTTACCGTGACTCATGCTGCTCGTCAAGACAACCTTTTCAATGGCGTTTGATTGAGTGCCCGATGAGAAGGCCTGTGTGGAGGAGACCCACTCTGAGGTTTCTGGAAGTTCTAAGGCTGCCCTGAGTCTGGCAGGCGGTGCCAGGGCTCCTCCCCTTGGAGGGCGCGCGGAGCTGGGTGCTGAGAGAGTGGGGGCGCCCGTGCCTTCTCGAAGGCATGGCGGTTTGCCGCAAGCCAGTCAGTTCTCATGCACTGTGCAAAGCACTTTGTTCTCTTTGGGCTTGAGGTTCCTGATTTCAAGCTGTTTCCAAGAACCCAGAAATGAACGTTTGTACGTGGGGACATAAAACGAGATGATCGAATTCAGCAGTTTTCTTCCTGAGACGATTAGCTCGGTGGGTCCAGACCATCCCAGTGTTTTGGTGTTCTCTGGGCTTTAAGGAATTGCTTGAGGGTTAAATCCTATCTATTTAATGTAATTTAATAAGATTTAAGATTTAAAAAAGGAGACAGGGGTTTTTCAACTAAAACTCGGTAATTCAAGGCTTCCACATTGAAATGAATGAGAAGTTAAATTCAGGGGCCCCCCAAACTACGCCATAGAGATAGTAACTTGCAAATGACCTGGCATAGGTCCCATGTAACTGAAGTGGCTTGTCTGATCTCAGCTCAAACTTGGAATCGGCTTTATGACAGTTCCTTCCGCACACACCCTTCCAGTCCCGACCCCTTGCAAACCCACGTCTGTAGCTCCCGGCCTGACCGGACCCCACCTGCCCTGGGTTCTGCCGGCCGGTTAGAAGTGGAGTCTCCTACAGAGAACCAGCGAGAGTGGCGCGTGAGGATGGTGGCAGAGGAAGCAGTTAACAAGTCGTCAGCGGTTCTTAGTCTGCATCCTGACTCATGCTGCTTATCAGCGACTCCGAGTGTTTCCTCACGACCTTTAGCTGTTGCCCAGGTTCCCGCGGCGTTGGGTCCATACGGCTCATTTACTGCTTTTGGTAACATATGAATGACTCCGTGGCTCAGTTTCTCTTTCACCCTGTGTTGGGGTCTCGCATTCTAGCCAATGGGTAGTGATTGACGTGCTGAGCGGTGGTCACTGAACCTTGAAAACTGGTGAACGATTTGACTGGGGATCTTGAACCAGTCCTGGAAGGCTGTGACTTCAGTTTGGCCACGTGCAGCTGCTGTGCTCCTTGCCGCTGAGGCTTACGGTTTGCTTAGGGATTTGCTGAGTCTAGTTCAGCTTATAGCGAGGGGCGGGGCTCCGCAGCAGGGTGGTCACTCTGAACTGGACACTCTGAACCTCGCTCTTGGACAAGAGCAGTTAGGGTTTAGAAAACGCACCCTGACTTCTGCTTTCCAGAGACATCGGGAAACTGAGGCGGGGAACCCAGGGCCCCTCTCACGGGCTGTGACTGCCCAGTCACACACTGGCATGTAGTGGGCGGTCAGGGCCTGAGCGTTGTTGGGATCCGTCCCGCTGCCGCTCTGTTCGACTGCCCCTTGTGGGAGGCGTGTTCCGTAAACTTCTGTGAGGGAGGCATTTCCCGGGGCCCACTTCAGGTCTTGTACTTCTGCCTGTGGGTCTGTCCCCTTCGGCCTGTAAGACAGGAAAGGGACCGGAGCCCTGGACGGGGGTGTCAGCACACTGCAAAAATCCTGCCACAGGGCTCTGACGGAACCCAGCACCCCATGTTCTGGAGGGACATGTGGCTCCCCAGCACAGCTGTGGCATCTGGGTGATGCCAGAGATGGATGCAAAGCTACCTGGGTCACTGGGCACCACGTGGTGGTGGTTGAAGAACATTTCAAACAGAGGCCATTTCCTGAGGTTAGGAAGCTGTTTTTTTTTTCTTTCTTTCTTTTTTGTAGACAGTTCATGATACGTTCGGCGGGTGATTTCGCCCGAATGCTTCAGCGAGACCAAGCAGTGCTGGTGACGGCCTTGGATAGGCCTGGCTTCAGAGAAGGGAGCAATAAAGGGAAAAGACACAGGGTTGGAGGATGAGGTAGAGAGTATCGAAGGGCAAAGGGGTTGAAAGGGAGGGCCGAGAGGCGTCCATGACTGGACCCTGGCATGCCGCTGGGGGCTGGTAAGGCCTCACTCTGCCTACCCTTGACCTCTGACTTCTCCCGCTTCCACTGACCCCTCCCTCTGCCCCAGCCCTAGAGACCTCACTGCATTTCCACAAATGTGCCCATCACGATCCCACCCCAGGGCCTTTGCACCTGCTCCTTTTCTGCCTGGGCAGCTCTTCCACAGGTATCCACATCCCGTCACCTCCCCTCCTTCACTGTTCAGAGGACGCCTCCTGGGAGCCTTCCTCTGGCCTCCCTGATTGAGGCGGTGACCAGCTCCCCACCCCCACACACCCCTCACACATCCCCCTGTCTGTTTTTCTCATGCCTCTTGCCGCCTTCTAGTAGCCTCGTGAGCTGCTTCTTCATTTTTCTGCCTGTTTTTCCCCTTGATCGTGTGAAGCTGTTGTGCGCAGGGTTTTCTTTTCTCAGTGATTAAAGCGCCGGGATTGCAGTGAATAGCTGTGAGCCCAGGCGGCTCCGTTGTGGTCAGTAATTCAGCGGTAATGGTATACCACGGGCATCCCATAATTTATACATGGGCTTGGGAGGGAGATCATGTAATACCGTGATTCTCAGACTTGAGCACGTGCCAGAGTTGAACCTGGTTTAGACAAGTTGCTGGGCTCACCTCTGGAGTCTCTGGTCCAGCGGGGCGGGGGTGCGCGCAAGCATTTGGCTTTCTAGCAAGTTCTCAGGTGCCGCCGGTGCCGCCGACCGCACTGACCAGTGCTGGCTCGTCCGTGCTCGGTCACACAGGGGCTGGCTGGGGCTCCGCACAGCTCCGCGTGCAAACGCTCATCAGTGGGAGACTGTTACCTGCCCGCTTTGTTTTCCCAGGGTGAGGAGGAACATGCGCAGATGGAGGGCAGCTGGCGAGGCGTCCTGGCCGCGCTGGTCATCATTGCTGGCCTACCAGGTAGGGTCATGGGAGCTTGGGGACACGGTCCAGGGCTCCCACCTGGAGTAGGTGGGAGGGAGCCCGGGGAGGCCGCTGGTGCATATGGCTGCCAGAATGTTGTTCCTTAGGCACTTCCCACTGCATCCCCTCCCCACAGCAGGGTCTCTTCACTGGGGTCCCCTTCCTGCCGCACTGACTCAGCTCCGGGAGTGGCCCTTCAGGTGCAGTGGACCCCATCGCTTCTCTTCTTTGGGGTTTGTGTCTCCTGGGCATTGGTGCCTCTCCACAAGTCATTGCTCCTGTCCCTCTTCTGTTTCTGCCTGGTCTTTGAGGAAGGTTTACTCAGGTGTTGCCTCCTCCATGAAGCCTTCCTGACCTTGCAGTCTTCAGGGCGATAACCTCAGTGTCCGTACTGATAGGGTGGGGGGCTGTCAACAGCACCTCCTCGTTCTGGACCTCTCCTAGAGTGTTTTCTGGAATGGCCTCCAGGGTGTCCCTGGCCGGGGTCCCCTGATCGGACTCAACTTTGTAGAGAGGCAGTAAGTGGCCCTACGGGTCCTAGGGTGGCTGGAGTTTGTGCCCTGAGCTCAGTTTTGACTCCATCTTGCCTACATGTCATGGCTTCAGGTGTGTCTGTCTTGTTTCCTGGCTGGATTTTAAACCCCTGAGGGTGGTCGTCCTGTGCTCCCCACTGCAGTGGTTTGGAGGCCTTACAGTGAAGAAAAAGCTACAGACAGAAAAGTGCACGGTCACGGAGGCTCAGCTCGATGAGTTATCACGAACACCTTCGTGTATCGACAATAAGACCGAAAGCACCCTGCGATGCTTCCTTCCTGCCCCGCAAAGGGACCGTTATTCTGGCTTCTGACTGTGGAGACATGTTCTGCTGGTTTTGTACTTTATACACATAGAACTCTATTTCTGATGGCCACATAATGCTTTTTAAAAAAAGATTTTATTCCTTTATTGTTAGAGAGAGAGGAAGGGAGGGAGAAAGAGAGGGAGAGAAACATCAGTGTGTGGTTGCCTCTTGCACACCTCCTACTGGAGACCTGGCCCGCAACCCAGGCGTGTGCCCTGACTGGGAATCGAACCAGCGACTCTTTGGTTTGCAGGCCGGCACTTAGTCCACTGAGCCACACCAGCCAGGGCTACACAATGGTTTTTAAAACTCTGGCCATGACAGCATCAAAAAAATAAATGGAGTGAACTAGAACTAGAGTAGGGACCATCAGAGTGTGTTACATGCAGTGAGAACTGTTTTATACATTTTGATTTTGGGTTATTTACACGTGAAGTCCGTGGGCACCAGGCTGTGTGGAGTTAACATGTACTCGGGAGCAGAGATGTTCGAGAGCCGCTGCCTGGTAGTGCGTGGTGCTTGGCGTTCATGAACATGGAGGTGCTTGACAACCTGTGTTTGTAAGGTGGAGAGGAAGACCCCGCCCCAGCTGTGCAGTGCCTGGGGACTTGTGTGGCTGGCAAAGCAGGCTCAGCACAAGTTCAGGGACTTGGCTCCAATGAGGCTGTTTTGGCCACAGTGGCAAAAAAAAAAAAAAAAAAAAAAAAATCTCTTCCAGAAGCTCAGGGGGAAGCTGAGGAATTGTGGGTCCGCAGTGGTGTGCAGACCTCTCCCCTGCAGCTCTGTGTCAGAGGCGGGGGTGGCCTTGATGGAGGCCTGCAGACGTGGCTCTGGGGCGAGAGGACTGCCAGCTCATCGGAGAGCCCCTGGGGGACGGGGCCCACAGCAGAAGACTGAGCCCTCGGATGGATGCTTCTTGGGGTAGAGACGCCTTCACTTGCAGCCTCGGCCTTGAACAGCTGAGGGCTTCCCCCACGTGCGCCTAGCCCTGTCCTCTCCACCTGGTCCCCAGGGTCATGGATGAGGTGGAGCTGGACTCCCCGTTACTCACTCAGTGCGTGTTCACCGAGGGCCTGTGTGCGCCATGTGGTTGCAGGCACTGGGACACAGTGATGAGCAAAAGCTGGCGCAGTCCCTGCCAGCAAGGAGTTTAGAGCCGCAGGGGACACAGGCGTTAATTGATAGAAAAATCTGTGTAAAATCACCCCGTGATAATTACTTCACTAATTTGAAAACCTGTTATAGGATAATTTACCCTAAATCGGTGGTCTGGGACAGCTCCCTGAGGAGGTGACAACCTCTCGGCTGGGGGCTGCAGAGTGAGACCAGCAGCATGCCAGGCTGGTTGCTGCCTGTGCCAGGCCTGGGGGCTGGTGAGGAAGAGGGCGCGGTTTGGGGCAAAAGGAAGTTTGCGTGAGGCTGAGCAGGGTCTTAGCCTGTGGTAATGTTAAGGGTTACCTGGTCTCTGCCCTAAATGATGGAAATATTTAAACAAAGTCTGCATGTGGTCGTGGGGCGTCAGGGCGGGTCCTGATTGTGGCGCTGTGTCTGAAGGTCCCTCGCACTGCCACGTGGTGGTGACAGCGGCACAGCCATGATGCCGGTGTCAGCAGGACTCAGCAGGAAGCTCAGAGCCACCTCAGGACCCCCTCCCTCACCCGTCAGTTTCCTTCTGCTGGTCCCAGCCCCGGAGGCTGGGGACTCCCACTCAGTCCTCCGGAGCTACCTCTGCAGAGCAGTTCCCTTCTTCCCTCCACGTTACTTCCCTCTCTGCTCTCTGGCTTTTAACCATCCGCGTTTCCACTCATTTCCGATGTTAAGTGAGAGATGGGCGATGGTGAGGGTCTTCAGTGCAGTGAGGGGAGCTGGAGAAGAGGCGAGTGGAGGGATAGAGGGGTCCGGGCCCCTCAGGCCAGGAAGGCAGCCGGCTGCTCTCCCGGAGGGCTGAGAAAAAGTCGTTGCTGAAGAGTGGGACTTAGGTTCAGGGTCCACTCGTGGCGGGCCGGTGGGAGCCACGGAAGCTGCAAACGTGCTGCAGCGTGAGTGGTTTCGCTCTGCGATGGAAGGATGCGGCGAGTAGAAGAGGAGGAGCTCTTCAACCCTGGGGGCTAGCCCACCCCCCATACCGAGCTGCCCAGGGCAGTGGCGTTGTGGGGCAGGAGGGAAAGCGAGAGGGCAGGCTGGAGGCGCGCTTCTGGGAACCGGAGAGTGTCAGCATGAATAGGTGTCTTGCAAGTGGGTGAGCCCCTCCCGGGGGGCCCCCGTGCTGCATGACCTCTGTGGCTGGCGCCGCAGGGGGTTCCTGGGAGGGGGACATCGACCTTTCCTGTGGCTCTGCCCCTCATTTACCTTTTGCTCTACAAAGTGCAAGGGAGAGCAAAGGGGAGAGGGAGGCTTTGTGTTGAGGTAGGTGACAGTGATTAAAGGTCTTATTTACAGTTTTCTCCTATTTGTTCTGGGTGGGACAGGGCTACGCACAGAACCAGCTGATAGGAGAGAGGAGAGAGAGGAATGAGGCCACAGGCCCCACATTTCCAGAGAGGCAGCTTCTGAGTCATGAGGAGGGGCCAGAGGGGCATTCTCTGATGGTGGGGGTGAGGACTGCAGGCGGCATTGTCAGGGCCATGCTGTGCTTAGGGTTTGGTGCCTCCTGTTTAACTTAAAGGTCAAGTGCAAACTCAAAGAGTTTCCATCTGGTACAGGCCCCTCCCGCCCTCCCTTCCTCC
>PVJI01015568.1:0-40749 GCA_004026765.1 Micronycteris hirsuta
GCCCTCTCTTCAGTGGGGTTTTCGGAGCTGCAGATTGTCCACAGGTGATGAGGTGACAGCATTTCCGCTGGCAGCTCTGTATAGCCCCGCACAGCACTTGGTGGAAAGGAAAGAAAGGATGAGTGAATGAGCAAATAAATGCTAACTTTGACTTCACAGTACTGACATGCAATTCAAAACTGATAATTCCCAGAAGGGCAGGGAGGATATACAGTTTCAAAGACTGAAATGTACATTATGTGTGTTTCTATAATTCGTAGTCATAAATATTTATGTAATTGATATTTAGAAGACGAAAAAATACCTATTGTTTTCATACCAGAAACTTCAGAAAATAAAGCTCAATTAACCCCCAGCTGCTGTAGCTCAGTGGATTGAGCACTGGCCTCCGAACCAAAAGGTCACCGGTTCGATTCCCAGTTAGGGCACATGCCTGGGTTGCAGACTAGGTCCCCGGTGGGGAGCACACAAGAGGCAAACACACATTGGTGTTTCTGTCCCTCTCTTTCTCCCTCTCTCCCATTGTCTCTAAAACAAAATAAATAAATTTAGTTAGTTAGTTAGTTAGTTAGTTAGTTTTAGAGACAGGGGAAAAGCTCAACTAAGCTCACCTAAGTCTTTCTGCTTGAGAAAGTGGTTCTCAAGAAGGGAGGGGTAAAGCTTCCTTGGGGAGTTACATCAGAATTTTCCTACGGTGAGTAATTTTTACTTTTATTAAAAGCTGAGATTTATGCCCTGATTGGTGTGGCTCAGTGGGTTGGGCATTGTCCTAAAAAGCCAAAGGTCTCCGGTTCGATTCCTGGTCAGAGCACGTGCCTGGGTTACAGGCCATGTTCCCAGTTGGGGGCATGCGAGAGGCAACTAATCTATGTTTCTCACACACATCAATGTTCCTCTCCTTCCCCTTTCCCCTCCCTTCCCTTCTCTCTAAAACTAAATAAATAAAATCATTTTAAAAAACATGAGATTTAAATGCTTTTCAATTAGAAATAGGGTTGACTGTTCCCTGAAACAATGCTCCTTCTATGTCTAGGTTTCAGTTTAAAATAAAATAAGCCAATATCATTGAAACACCTAATGCATGCAAGGCATTACGCTTTAACAAATGACTGTTTCTAAAATAGAGATCAGGTTGGAGAGTGAGGGCTTGCATAACTGGAGGATTGTCCACTTTGAATGGCATGTTCCCAAAGCAATACTAATGACATTTTATATACAACTTTTCAGGAAGACATCTACTACATGAAGTCAATGAATACTTTTCAGTGACTATAACTTAATATGTTATATTAAGATATTCATTTCCCTCCCTCTAGTCCATCTCCAAACTGAAACAACCGTTAACTTTTCTGGAATATGGAGTTCAGTATTTCTCCCAGCTGTGCAAATGCCCTGTCCTTCAACTTGCTTTCAGTTCCCTGTTGCCAACATGTTTCAGTCCAAACTCCTTAGCATGACTTGGCAAGCCCAGCACGACCCAGACCCAGCCTGCCACTCACCACCACCCCCACCCCAACACACCCATGCTCTGGCCACACAAAAGTCCTCTCATCCCCTGAAAAAGCCATGCTTGCTTTCTTATCCAGACCCTCACAATGCTGTGCCCTCTGTCAAGAGTGCTCTCTCCCTACTCAGCTCCACCCACCTCTCTACCTTCACCTGGCCAATCCCTAGCCATCCTTCAGGTCTCAACTCAGATGTCACTTTCTCCAGGAAGCCTTCCCTGATCCATGAAATCTGGGTTAGCTGCTTCTTCCTCTGCCTACTGAAAGCACCCTGTACTTTCCCTGTCGTAACACATTTCATACTGTACTGTCATGGCTTGGCTACTTGTCTCTCTCCTCCACTCAACTGTAAGTTCTATGAGGATAAACACCATTATCGACCACAACTGTATCAGCTAGGGCCCACCGCAGTGCCTGGCACATACCCGGTGCTTGATAAATTTGTGTTGAATGGCGGCATGTGCATTTTCTTTAGTCTCCTCGAGTTCAGTGTTATACATTATGCAACTCTGCCTTTGTCTCGTTGCAGTCTGTGATGCTTCTCTTACATAGCCAGCGGCGTTACATCTTCGAGTACGACCAATCAGACTGTCTGCTGTCAGTCACCATGCCCAGCATGGTGCGCCATGGCTTACAAACCATGCTTTCGGTGGGCTACTACCGGAACATCTACACTCCCCCAGACAGCAGCGCTTCTTTTATCCAAGACTACAGTCGAGATGGCCGACTGCTACAGACCCTGCATCTGGGGACGGGGCGCAGAGTTTTATACAAGTACACCAAGCAAGCAAGACTGTCTGAGATTCTCTATGATACCACTCAGGTCACATTAACCTACGAAGAGTCTTCTGGAGTGATTAAGACGATACACCTGATGCACGATGGCTTCATTTGCACAATCAGATACAGGCAAACAGGTTTGTTGTGAAAGAGTGGTGACGTGTACACCACATCATGTTTTTTATGGGATGTCTGTTGCCCACGGTCTGAGATAGAAGCATTCACTTATAGACATTGAATCCGACAAACTGTCGCTTTAGTTCTCAAAGAATCTTCTATTGAGAATTCAAAATATATTATATGCTGCATGAAAACTGATTCCTTCAAAACATGCGGTGTATTTCTCTTTTTCGCTCTCAGATCTCAAGAAAGTTGAGATCTAAGTACCTACTCTAACTGTGAACCCAGTCCTACCCACCACCAAATCTTCCCAAAGATACAGCTGCAAGAGAACAGTCTCACTGACACTAGCTCACGCCCTGTGTAACCTCTGCAGGCCTCAGTTGATGGCAAATTATCTTCAAATGTCAGAACGTTTTATTATATTTCATTCTTGGGGTTTCTAAAATGCCTAAATCCAGTTCCTTGAATGCTGGACTTTATCAAAAACTGACCCTCTGACTTTGTAACCCAGGTTAAATGAATTGAAAATATTTTTTTCAGTGCTTATAAAAAGAAAGCATGCTTATAATATCAGTTTCCTCATCTCAGCCAGTGGATGGGTTATTACTTCTATAGTTGCTATAATTCTATTATTCTGTAACTGTATTATACAGTATTTAAAATGGTTTTTTTTCAAATTTGGTGACTACACTATACAATGTATACTGGGAAATGATAGACACAGGCATTAGAAATCACAGGCTAATATGTAATATTTTATTTTGAAAATAAAAGCATTAATACTAAGGAAAATAACACTAGACCTTTCTGATTGCTCAATATTAAGTACCTAGCCTTGTTCTCATTATGCTGATTTTGATTCTCCCAGGACCTCTTATTGGACGCCAGATTTTCCGATTCAGTGAAGAAGGTCTCGTGAACGCCCGGTTTGACTACAGCTACAACAACTTCCGCGTCACCAGCATGCAGGCTGTGATAAATGAAACTCCACTGCCCATAGACCTGTACCGATATGTTGATGTCTCTGGTAGAACAGAGCAGTTTGGAAAATTCAGCGTGATTAATTATGACTTAAATCAGGTCATCACTACTACAGTGATGAAGCACACCAAGATCTTCAGTGCCAATGGACAAGTTATTGAAGTCCAATATGAAATCCTGAAGGCAATCGCCTACTGGATGACTATTCAGTATGATAGTATGGGTCGCATGGTAATATGTGATATAAGGGTAGGAGTAGATGCCAATATAACAAGATACTTTTACGAATACGACGCTGATGGGCAACTTCAAACTGTTTCTGTAAATGATAAAACCCAGTGGCGTTACAGTTACGATCTGAATGGCAACATCAACCTGTTAAGCCATGGGAATAGTGCCCGTCTAACTCCCCTCCGATATGACCTCCGGGACCGCATCACCAGGCTAGGAGAAATTCAGTATAAAATGGATGAAGATGGCTTTCTGAGGCAGAGGGGAAATGACGTCTTTGACTATAACTCTAATGGCCTGCTACAGAAAGCCTACAATAAGGCTTCTGGCTGGAGTGTACAGTATTACTATGATGGGCTTGGGCGACGTGTCGCCAGTAAGTCCAGCTCAGGGCAGCACCTCCAGTTCTTTTACGCAGACCTTGCCAACCCCATAAGAGTTACCCATTTGTACAACCACACAAGCTCTGAGATTACATCCCTGTATTATGATCTCCAAGGTCATCTTATTGCCATGGAGCTAAGCAGTGGTGAAGAATATTATGTAGCCTGTGATAATACAGGCACCCCACTCGCTGTGTTCAGCAGTCGGGGTCAGGTGATAAAAGAGCTATTGTACACGCCTTACGGAGATATTTATCATGACACTTACCCTGACTTTCAGGTCATCATTGGTTTTCATGGAGGACTCTATGATTTCCTTACTAAGTTAGTGCACCTGGGACAAAGGGATTATGATGTCATTGCCGGGCGATGGACGACGCCTAATCATCACATATGGAAACAGTTGAATCTCCTTCCTAAACCATTCAACCTCTACTCCTTTGAAAATAACTACCCAGTTGGCAAAATTCAAGATGTTGCCAAGTACACCACAGGTATGTAAACGGTGCAACACTTTACCCTGACGTAAAGGGACAACTCAGTGCTGTTTATCGTGTCATCTCAATGCCTTGGTAAATCTGCTTCCTCTTCCTGCCAGTTAGCCAGTTACACCAGCCAGGGCGCTTATAGGAATAATTCGATAAAAGAACAATTCAGGATTCTGTTGCATCTAATAAGTCTAACATCACAGTCTGTGTGGCCTTAATACTGCTACCATGTTAAGAATTTCATTGCAGGCCCTGGCTGGTGTGGCTCAGTGGATTGAGTGCTGGCCTGCGAACCAAAGGGTCGCCAGTTCAATTCCCAGTCAGGGCACATGCCTGGGTTGCAGGCTAGGTCCCCAGTGGGGGGCGCATGAGAGGCAACCACACATTGATGTTTTTCTCCCTTTCTTTCTCCTTCTCTTCCCCTCTCTCTAAAAATAAATAAATAAAAATCTTTTAAAAAATTAATTTCAGTGCAATGAAATGAGCCTATACAATTCGATGATTATCTGAGAATTAAAAGGTTTCCTTACAGAGAGAGGATCGTATGCTTTAGAGTGGGTAATACAAGGGGAGTTTTATTCCAAACTTCCCATTGGCTAAACATGTTGAAGGCAGGAGATCATTGTTAGAACTTACCACAAAGGTTGTAAAGTATGGGCTTTAATTTTTTTCTTTAATTTTGTGTCTCATAGACATTGGCAGTTGGTTGGAGCTATTTGGTTTCCAGTTACACAATGTACTACCTGGATTTCCCAAGCCAGAGTTAGAAAATTTGGAATTAACTTATGAGCTTCTACAGCTTCAGACAAAAACTCAAGAGTGGGATCCTGGAAAGGTTAGTAAAAGTTTTACCATCTCTACTTACCTGAAAAAACCTAACACCATCCAACACCATGAAATCGTATACTTGCTTACCTATTTTTGAGTTGTCTTCAATATTCACTGAAATGTCCATGATTAAGGAGGAGGTAGAAAAATTTGCATGAGGAAATGAGCAGAGGTTTGGACCTTTTGGAAAGAGAAAAGACGTTGCAAAATGACTTGTAACTTGTGACGGGTGACTTGATGACTGTTGGGTTAGACAGCCAACAGGAGAGAGGAGCTGAACTCATATTCTGAAATGGACTACCAAGGGCAATTATGGATTCTATATAGAGAAAATTGTCCATTAAGAGACATGAAAACATCAGATTTGCAACTGCAAAATAACCCAGGGCATAGTGAATGAAAAGCTTGGGAATAACAGAACTAAATTATTCTGATATATATAAGCACTGAAACAAAAATAATAAGTATTATAGTGACAAAGTCTCTGGAAAAATAAGAATACCCAAATATTCAAGTTTGGGCAGATGATTTCATCAGGAGTATGAGGTACAAATGAAAATGAGAGGGAACTTTTTCTTTCAATGGAAAGAAATAAGAATATCTGTGTTAGCCAAAGAAAATGGCTTTAACAAAATAAAACTGAAATTTGGGTGGGAGGACTTGAAATTGAAGCGTAAAAAATGATAACACAAAGGAAATTCTAAAAATGGGTACTGTAGGCTTTTCCCTTTTTGTAAATAGATGTAATATGTTAACGCTTTTGTCACTAAAAGTCTTTAAAAAAGTTTAGCAAAATGTTTAAAATTGCCAAAGTTTTGTAACGGATCCTTGGAGGTTCATTATTCTCTCCTCTCTATTTCTCAGTATGTTTTAAAATTTCCGTAATAAAAAGGGTCTTTATCTTAAGTCCATGTAGAAAGGTCAGTGAAATTCTTGCTGGTTTGCTGTTGTTATTTATAAGGTCATAGCTGCTGGAAAGCAAGAGCGATGCCGCCCTTTCTGTCTTCCTGTGCCGAGTGTATTACTCTGCACACAGTCGTAACAGCTCGGTGGTGGTAGTTAAATTGGCAGAAATGAAATGTCTTTGTTTGAGGGGAGCTGGAACTACCTAATTTGAAGTGCCTTCTAGCTCTGAGTCTCTGTGACATCAAGTTTGAACATATTTCCTTATGTTGAACTCACCAAGATACTAAGAAATGTAGGCCAAGTGATCACGTCGCCTGTTACTCTTTCCTCTCCAAACCTCTGATGAAGAGATTCCAAATTTGGCTTGTTTTTAACTCGCAAACCAGCAAGTCGCAAGCCTTTGCTTTTCACAATCACCAGGCGTGTGACGGGTGTTTAACCTGTGTTACATTTGCACTGTGCCTTTCTTCTTCCCCAGACTATCTTGGGTATTCAGTGTGAGCTCCAGAAGCAGCTCAGAAATTTCATTTCCTTGGACCAACTTCCTATGGCTCCCCGATACATTGATGGACGATGCCTTGAAGGAGGGAAGCAGCCAAGGTTTGCTGCTGTTCCGTCTGTTTTTGGAAAAGGTATAAAATTTGCCATCAAGGATGGCATAGTAACAGCCGATATTATAGGAGTAGCCAATGAAGATAGCAGGCGGCTTGCCGCTATTCTCAATAATGCTCATTACCTGGAAAACCTCCATTTTACCATAGATGGGAGGGACACTCACTACTTCATTAAACTTGGGTCGCTGGAGGAAGACCTGGTGCTCATCGGTAACACTGGGGGGAGGCGGATTCTTGAAAATGGTGTCAATGTCACGGTGTCCCAGATGACGTCGGTGTTGAATGGGAGGACTAGACGCTTTGCAGATATCCAGCTCCAGCACGGGGCTCTGTGCTTCAACATCCGCTATGGGACGACGGTCGAAGAGGAAAAGAACCACGTGTTGGAGATCGCCAGACAGCGCGCTGTGGCCCAGGCCTGGACTAAGGAACAAAGAAGGTTGCAGGAAGGGGAAGACGGTATCCGGGCATGGACAGAGGGGGAAAAGCAGCAGCTTTTGAGCACTGGGAGGGTACAAGGTTATGATGGGTATTTTGTTTTGTCTGTTGAGCAGTATTTAGAACTTTCTGACAGTGCCAACAATATTCACTTCATGAGACAGAGCGAAATAGGCAGGAGGTAACAAAAAAAATCTCTGCCTTTGCGTCACCAAAGACTGCCTGTTTTTAAAACATAAAATGGTTTATTGTATTGGTTTTCTAGATCAGAGCTCTGTATATGTAAATATGGAGGAAAAACATATCCAACTGCCTTTCAATGTGACGGAAGATGGTATTTTAATATTGTTTGTTTAAACTCTTTAAGAAATGACAGAGATTTTTAGTTCTTGTGTGGCAGTATTCAAAAGAACACAAGTAGAACTCAAACAGCAAAAAACAAAGAGTTTTCAGAAAGCACCACTTTAAATTTGTCGAACCATGCATATACATATGTTCAAATACAGAGAGAGAACCCAAGGTTCCATATCTCTATTGCGACACAAAGTTTCATATTGAAGTGTTGGCGGAAAAGGTGGTGCAATAGTCTCTGAACCTTGCATTTCGAAAGACTGCCAGCCCTTTCGCATTTTCCAGATCTGTCATAGGAAACTTCAAAAGAAGTGTAGAATGTCCTCAGCCACCACCTCCTGGAGTGGAGAACCATTTCCCCTTCCTCCCTGATTAGTCCCTCTTGCTTGGTAAAGTAAATGCCATGTCGTTGTGCCGTGTTTGGGTGTGTGGTGGCTGGGTCCTGTGTCCCACCCTGCCCTGTGGGTGTGGCACCCAAACTAAACTGCCACTATTTGCCTTGTGCGTACATGATACCAAGGCAGCTGGCCAATGTAACTCCTCCCACACAACCGTGTTTACGACATTGTGTTTTACTAAATTGTCCAGCTGTGCTGGTGTCGTGTAAACATAGCTTTTATTAACCTGGGTAGGAATTTCTCATTTATATACAAGGTGTGTTTTGGTCATAATTTCACATCAGCAGTTCAGCATTCACACGCTAATCCAATGGTTTCGTGCACACAAAAGGTAATTTACTATAAAGTATGACTCTGGTACCAAAAAAAGAGGCTTTAGCAGGCAGGCATGCCTGGGGTGCCGATAAATTACTTGCACGACTACTGTACAAATTCGCAAGAGCCAAAACCCTGAAAAACTAGACCGAGTACTGAAGTTGAAAGGAAAGTGCCAAAGAGGAGACCAAGCTAAACGGCACAGTAGTTGCTCTACATTGCTTCAGCCCACTTAGATTTCTCTTTCAAATGTACAATTCTGTATGGAACATCTCCCAGCCATAGTCAGGAAATTTCATTACGCATACCCTTTCCGACCTAAAACATTTCAAGTAATTATAGAGAGGCAGACTTTTTTTTTTTTTACCAAAATCATTTATATGGTTACTTATTTTAGTTCTCAGTCTTTGCCATGTTGTAGTTTGATTTAATCCTATCTCCTGCCTAGGAAAATAACTATTTCCCAGAAGGGTGATTTTGTTCTGTGATCATTTAAAATTTGGAAAAAAAAGATCAGGATTAGTGTTAAATATCAGCTGTAGTTTCTCAGTCTCTATGAATCCTGTAGTAAAATAAGCCCTTTAGTGAGCTGGGAGATTTGTGCCCAGTGACAAAGAGACAGTTTGTAAAGTGCTGTGTAATTGGAAGTTACCACAAATGAAAATACTTAACAGCATGAGGTGGCCTGTAGAAAATTCCCCTGAGCTGGCTTCAGCACTTTCATCCCCGAGTCTGGACATTTACTATGTCTGAAGGAGAATTTATGATGGGATGTTACAGTTTGGATTATTTCCAGCTACTACCTAAATGCAGCATGAGGGTCATTGCCTTGCTTTGTGATGACAGTGTCTTTGAAAAGATGCAAAGTCAGAATTCAGACTCAGGCTAAGGTTTTTAAAGAGTCTGGTTCCTCACTGCACCAAGTGGACTGAGGGAGAGACGAGGACCCACAGATAGTAGGGGAGGATGTATCCAAACATTTCATTATCGAAACCTTCAGGTTGGCATCGCCACATTGTTACACATGTACTGAAAGACAGTCAGAGAGAGAAAGGATTCAGATGAACTCATCTCTCTTTTTCATTGGAAGTGTACCAACTCAAGAGATTACCAATCCAGACTACGATCATATTATTGGTGTGTTTTTTTTTTTTCCCTGAATCAGGCCTGTGTTAATGGTACAGTATTTATTCAGGATGGGATTCTCAAATGACTAACACACTTGTTGAAAATTTGAATACCTCCACACCCGCCTAAAAATGGACCTTAAGTTCCTAGAACCTCTGATGTTCTTTTAAATCAATGGAAAAATAATTTGTGAACTGTATATAGAGAGTTGCATTCATAAATGTGATGATGTATTTTATCACTAATCCCAGATGTCGATATTAGAGTCTATTTTGCTTATATTTTAAGTGATTATACTTTTTTGCAATTCACTGATGGTGTATCATTTTCAAACTGCTTTAAATATCCATTAGAAACAAATATTTGAAGCTTTTATGTAATAGTAATTACCTTGAACTGTGCATTTCTAGTTTGTAATACATATTTATTTAGTTTGTGCCTTTAGTTTCTTAAAGTTATATTTGTATTATATTCAGGAAATGCACTTTTTATCACTTACAGCTGTGGTTTTAATACTGCCTTGAACTATTACTGTTCTCTTTACCATTTCCAAAGTTTTTGGAAGGAAAGAGAAAAAAAACCCAAAAAGGTTAACACTAATGAGTACTAAATGTAAGAGAAACATTTTGGCATTTCTCAATAAGAACATGGAGATACTGAGTACAGTACGTTGCTTCCTGTTTGGCTGAACACAAAGAATGCCTTCATTGACTTGCAGTCCTGAAGCTTCAATTAATGACAGAACAATTCGTTTGCACTTCCTGGTGAAAGTAAAAGCATTTTAAAAAGAAACATATGAATTTCTCATGCCCAACAGACAGGCGCTGGCACTCCACAGCCACGCCCCGTTCAGGTCAGTCAGAGGGAGACCACGGAGGTTGACTCTCCTGTGAAGGTCTTTCTGGGCTGGAGGCAGGGAATACTGTGTGCTTGTTTCTTTTTCCTAGTTAGGCCTATTTTATTTGTGCTTCTTTTGTTATGTTTTGTTTTCACTCTTGCACTACAGTCTAGAGAGCCAAATGAGCTGAAAAGTTCACAGTTTAACAGATATTTAAATACATTTATTTTTAGTTGTCATTCTAATCATTATTGATTAGAAGCATGACTCCTGAAAGAAAGGGACATAAGAAATAGGACACCTTATTTACATGGTGTTTTTAGCAAAACGCCATATAAATAGGCATATATTTTATTTTTAACCCAGCAAAATAATGTATAAAATAAGCGTGTCCTTTACTGTCGATTTACCTAGAAGATCTATAATATAGAGACTATATATATATATTATATAATATATATGGCATAGCCAAACATATGAAAACTTGACAATGTATAATTTGGAATTCACATGCTAACTATATAGAGAAGTATAAAATTAAATTATAATTTCATACGATTTTTCTTTTTTATCACCGTTGGCCCAGTTTCAAGTATTCTACCATGTTATTCCTACTTTTTTCTTCTTTCTTTCTTTCCTTTTAAAAAAAGAATATATTTTTAACCAGACCAGGCCCCACTGTAACATTACCTGAGAGAGGCAGGGCAAAGGCTTTGCATTTATGCAGATATATCCCTGTAAGAGCAATTGTAGTGGAGTTCAGTGGTGATGGAAGCAAAACTACAGTAATCAAGTATTGAAAGAAACTGTGGAGATTGGAGTATATTATAGCTTCTGAAAAACAGAAGGCTACAGATTGGATGCAGCCTTCTTGTTTTCTTAGAGAACCTCACATACACATAGCTGACCTGACTAGTACTTCAGATCTTGGACTGCTTTTCCACAGCCTTCTGTAAGGTTCTTTATTCTGCAAAACAAAGCAAACAAACAAACCAAAAAAAAATAAAAATAAAATAAAAAAACAACAAAATCACAAAAAAACAAAAAAAAAACAAAAAACAAAAAAAGCAAAACAAAAAAAACCCAGAAAACAACAAACAACAACAAAAAAGAATTCAATCACAAAATAGTGACTGTTATTTCAGTGTGTCCTTCATGTGAAAGCTACCAAGGACCAAATATACTACTGTGTGTAAGAAGAAATTACTTCCTAAACAGTAAGTGAAAATAGTTAGAGTCAAACTTGCTGTGGATTTTGTCTTGGCAGTTGTCATCTTACATTATTTGTCAAAGGAAATGTGTTTGGCAGTTAAAAATCCTTCCTTAGATTTAGTGGTGGACTTTAACCTCTTAAATAAATGTTAGTATATCAGATTGTGTCCTTGAAAAATATTTTACTTGTATGAATCATGACAATGTCTAAACCTTTACTATTCTTCTGGCAAAAGCATCAGTAAGAGAAAAGGTGAAAAGGAGAAGTATAGCCTTTACGTCAGAAAAATATTCTTTTTAGCTGCTTACTTTCTCATGAAAAGTAAAGATGTTTACAGTGTATGCCAAGATTTTCGGTTTCTGTATAACAGCAGTTAGAGGTTCTAATCATACTGAAAATTGTGTTATAATGGCCTGAGCCGTGTTGCTAGGAAACAATAGGTTCCAATTTTGTATTCCTGCTCTCACTCCTGTGCTGAAAAGTGAGTGGATACTGTACAGGTTCATGTTCTCTGGCTGCAGTTAAATGGTCTTTTGCATTTTGCTCTGGTTTTCAGGCCAGAAGCATGCATTTTTCTACAAGAGCATCACAACAACATGCTGTAAATATTTAAAGTTCAACATTATGTGTCGATATTTGAAAGAAAAAGTACTTTGAATATTTCGTTTTTAAAAAATAAAATTGCAAATGAACACTGTGTCCCATTTTATTCTCGCGCCAGCCTCTCCAGTCAGCCTGGCCACCTGAGATATGAAAAGTGGCTCCCTAACAGGGAACAATAAACCTGCGTTATCTTGAAAATGTAGGTGCAGAAATCAAAAAGGTACTAATCCTAAGCAGACATCTCTTCATTTTTATTTTTCATACAAATAGAATCTCTGACACAAATGACCATTTAATACAAAGAGAATAGTAGCTGTTGAAAGTTTAAATGCCTCTGGGCTATGCTTTTTTAAAAGCTTTCTCTCCTTTTGATGCCTTTTTGGGCACTAGAAAGAAAAGAAAGAATTGTAAGAGGGAGTGGGGGACAGGAGAGCAGGCACCCAAATGCACAGGCACAAAAAAAACTGAATGGCGGTTGAGGCATTCAGAAATGGCAGCTCTTGGAGGCCATTGGCCCTTACTTTTTTTCACAACAAGACCTTTATGAGTGACACTGGGGAAGCCGGCCAACAGATCTTCTAAAATGCAACTTAATAATAATGGGGCATTCTAGTCCAAACAGCCAGTTCCTGAAACTGCCTTGGAATTCTGGAATTTACGGCACGCTGAACGGCCCTGCTGCCCCTCGCACACTGATATACTCATGGATCTAGTGAAAAGATTCGGGAAGCGAAACACACTCCTGATGGTCTCAACACAACCCACCTGCAAAATGCAACACGGGGTGTGGGTGGGGCTTGATATTAGTATCATCTGGAGTTTTTATTTTTTCAAAATATGCATTGCACGCTCAGAGTACGGACAGTAAGAAAGGGAATTATTAGAGTTAAGCGATTTCTCCGCATCACTTCTCCGTTCACCCTCACTTTGAGAGGTCTTTGAATGTCAATGTTATTTAAACCTGTAGCGATAGTACTACCTTAAATGTAAATAATTGTAGCACCCCAATAATCCTGTGAGTCAAGCAAGACTTCATTGTTCCTACTTGGCAAATGCAATAATAGTAACAGACTGACTGCCTTAAGGTCACATGGATAATAATCAGTGACAAGCTGAAAAGAAAATTCAAGTGCCATCTGTTATGTTGATGGGCTCTCTCTAGTCGATCAGGTTTGTTGTATCTTTCTTCATAAAAATGTTCATTTCTAAAGTCAAATGACCTAATGATGAACATTCAGCCTTTTACTACAAGTTTGGCCAATGATCCCAAATTATGAAAGTGTCCAAACTGGGTAGTTTAACTTCACCTCTAGCTGCAGACGGCAAAATAATGATGTCCCATTTACTGCAAGGGCAAACATAGGCAACAGCGTTGAATTTATTGTCCACTAACAGAAAGATTAGGCGTCTTGTAACCTTGAAAAGCTCAAGGGCAAATCTGGGTTTTATTATTAATAGACTCTGGAGTCTGAACTCAATAAAGTGAATCCCATAAAACATGAGCTGATGTCTAAACATTTTTAACAGCATTTAAAGCTTTCTCTCACACTTCAAATTCCCTATCCTTTCTACAACACGTATCTTAAATCCAGCCTTCTATTTATACCAGAACACTTAATCAGAGGCGTTCTCGGTAGACTCACTGCACCTACGTGCTGCTACCACCAAGGTTCCCTGCCTGTAACAGCCAAACTGACAATTACCTAAGCTGGTCTCCCTACCAACCTTATCTCTTCAGAACAAATTTCAGAGGAAATGAACGAGTATTTGATCAACTGTCAAGTTCCTTGTGGGCTTGCTGACACACTTTTTTTTTTTTCTGAAGAGAGGTGAACACTTGGAAATATATGAGCATCTTTCTATCTTGACTCAGCACCTTAAAGGTATATGTTAGCATGGCAATAGTTTAGCTATGGCAAGGATATGACCTTTCTGTAAAGGTGCAAGCCATTATGTGCCGGGAAATAGCACAGATGCTCATGCTGGGAAAGAAAAAGTGAAAAGAACTTGATGAGTAAAAGGCCGGTAAAAGAAGAAAGTGGATGAGCACATCAGTTGGAAAGTTTGACAGTAGCAAAATCAGAAAGGCACTTACCTTTTTGAGGGGATCTGTCCCATAAGGTAAGTAAGATGGCCTTCATCAATGCTTGATTTAATAAATGAGTAGCACCTATCTCTGAATACTTTTAAAGGGCTATTTTACCACAAATGAGGTAAATAAAGCTTTCAGATACTTTATTAAAATACGAAAGACCATTAATGATTCAAAAAAACTTTATCAAAAAAGGATCTGATAAAGAAACAGGCAAACATAACTCACATATTGAGGATTATTCCAGAATGAACAAATGACAGTAAAAAAATAGTTACACCTATTAAAACTGAAACCCACGCTACAAATGATTAAGAAGTATCTAAACATATACATTTCATTTTGAAAGTCAGCTTTCTGAATTCTTTTACAAGTTAAAAGTGAGGCTTTTATTTCTGCAGCAGGTAAACGGCCCACAATACATACTGCACTTCTGTAGCCCCTGCAGTAAATGCTCAGCAATCAGCCCCTGCCAGCGCACGGAGAGTAACCCTAGCTCTTGGCAGTTCACTAATTATTAACCAAGCTCACCACCACCCGTGAGCAACCCAGAATTCCAGTTTATTCGTTTACAATGACACGTAGTCCTTTCCTCTGAACCATGGACCCAAGCCTTTGCGTTCACTCCCTCTGCCTCAAAAGACAGATGAACCTACACACCAGGAAACTCACTTGCCAGGTACTTATCACCTTTTATTGTTAGTTTCTTGTTGTTTTATTCTTACTTTCTCTTGGCTTTTACTGTTTCTTGTCCAACTAGATAGTGAGCTGCCTGAGTGCAGGGACCAGGTGAAAGTTGACTTCTCTACCCCGGTGCCTATTGCGTTTGTTCGGTGAATGAATTCTCCGAGCCCTTAAGCAACCTGACATAATCACATCACCAGAGTCACAGAAACATAAAATGTGAGAAGAAACTACAAATCCCCATCATGGCATAAAATCTTGGCTCTCACTCAGGTTGCAGTCACTTGGGACTGTTAACAATTAACGCCACCATAAGCTTTCCAGTGGTCTGTAGGGCTACCTAATGGGGAGGCGGACTCAGCCGAGGAGCCGCAGCTGCTGAAGCTTCCCCTTCAAAATGGGGTTCGACATAGAGTAGCAACAACTGGGGCCGACACAGGTACATGAAAAGAAGGCAAGTCCACTGCATCGATTCGCAATATAATTTCAAATCCTGTAACATCAACTACAATAGACATTTAGGACATATTTTAAATTATGGGATTCTTAAATTCCAGATTGGCCTGTGGGTTTTACTCTCCAACATCAGAGCACTAAGCAAAAAGGTGGCTTTCAGAATTAAACAGAAATTCTTCACTCTTTATCTAGTACTTGTTTTAGCCCACAGTGGACAGCTTCATAAGTCCCAAAGGAGCCTACAACACGGTAGCTGGTGGAGAGCAGAACGTCTAATGCAGAACCGCACGTGACAAAGATGAGGGGCACAGACCAGCTGCCTGCCATAAAATTAAGCAAGACATTTCAAAATCAGTAGGTATCAAATAATATTTCACTGGAAATGGTGCTCTTGAGAAAAACTGAGGATTGTTTTTATTTATATTTGCCAAGAATTAACACTAATCTTTTGTAAAGTATGATGTTTTCCATCGTTTTCCATTCGCAAATAAAATAACTGGAAATAACCTGTGGAATGACTTTTTCCCAATCCTCATTTCAAAGCTCCTCGTTATCCAGAAAGTCCATTTCTGCTTTAACATCATGTTAGATGCTTCCATTGCAGGGCTAAGATGGTACTAGAAATGCATTTGTAGCTCACTGAACTGTATTATCTACTATATATAAAACAGCATATATTTAAATTATTGAAAATAAAGTACAAGGTGTTTTATTTTTCTTCATGGTGCTTTCAGGAAGACATCAGGATCTCCTCTTCTTCCTAAAGAAAAATAATAACAAAAAAATCAAGAAAGATAAACTTATAAGGTATTGAAATTACTGTTTAACTCAAATTTATAATCATAAAATTTCCAACTGCATAAAGCTCACACAGATACATCTCAATGATATAGCTCAAGGAACTAGTATTTAAAATTGAGTTATAAAGAATGGAATACTGAGCAGAAAAGAACAATTAGCCAATTTGTAAGTCAAAGTTCTATTTCCATTTCTATTATAAAAGCCAACTATTCATTAATTTAATTTACCACTTGCGTCTAATTGTCAGTTCATGCTTAAGCCGGGGTCCCTTGTCCAAAAAAAAAAAACAAAACAGGATATAACAACTCATTTTCTTTTACCATAAATCCTTATTGTTGCAATCAGGCATATCTTCTTCCTCCGAACAAGTGGTTAACCCCTTTCAAAAGATGAAGGAACAATTACGTATCTAATGGCCCCAGACATTGCCTAGTATTTGGTCGTTAGCTTGACCCATGCACTAAAATAGCTTTGCTCAGGAGATGTAACAATTCATGCCTGTGGAATAATAAAGTCAACTAATTTCATTTCCTTTGCTACTATAAAGTTTCATTATTCGAGCACCACAAATTCAGAAACCAGGATCACGTTAGTTTCTCCCTCCCTCAAGGGAAAAATATCGTTTACTAAGCCAAGGTAAAGAATACCCAGGCACTCCCTGAGCTGTCCCATCTTGTACACCATTTGGCTCTGAATGAGTGAAATGAAATGGTACTTAGGTATTGACAAAAGAGAATGGGGAGGACAAGATGGAATGAGAGAGGTTAAATGTTGTGGGCTTATAGAATTTTTTACATTTTTGCGGGGTTTTTTTTTTACTATAAACTTTTTTATTTTTAAATTACAGTTTACATTCCATGTTATTTTGTATTAGTTTTATTAAAAGTTTATAGTATAGCATATTTAAATCAAAACATGGGAATAATCCCCGCCCCTCTCACTTAATATGTTAGCTATGTGTACTTTCTCATTGCATTTTTCTCCTGGTGCTTCCCGTAACGATATGTTCATGAACGGGCTGACTCATGACCCTACCTTCCAGACCCTGTCAAAAGCAACAGTAGGGTGGGGACCTGGGAGGAAGAAGCAAAGGGGACTAAGAAGTACACACTTCTGGTTACAAAAGAAATTATGGGGATGTAAAGTACAGCATAGGGAACACAGCCAAAAATACTGTAGTAGCTTTGTATGATACCACATGACACTCGATTTATTGTGGTGATCACTTTGTAAGGTAATTCGTGTTGAATCACTATGTTGTACACCGGAAACTAATGTAATGCTGTACGTCAACCTGTTAATTAAAACAGAACTCTAAAAAATTACCAGTAAACCATACCTGTAGTACCTTGTGTACTTCTACCTGAGGACTTCTCAACTGGATACTGCAGTGGTATTACAATGCCTTGATCTGGCTTCTGAAATGCTGAAATGAGATTTTTTATTTTCCGGAAAAATCTTTTATGAACCCCAGGTGCTGTCTGGAAAATAAAATGCCAAGCAAATTATTCACCTACGTCATAATGATATGAAAAGCCCTGCAAAATGTGCGAGAGATGCTTAGAGAGGTAACATTTGTGTAACTTGTTCAAATATTTGAAAACATACAGAAGAAGAAAAAACATCCCCAAAGACTTTACTTTGGTTGACTGAATTTCCCTGCGAGAGGAGCTAATGAGCTGTCATTTCAGTTCTCCCAAGGGTGGTATTAGTTTGTACAACCTCTTGGTCATTGCCTTGCCCTTCCTGCCTGCTACCCATCATACATCCCGAACCTCTAAGGGTATACAGGCCATTACCCACAATGAATTCACCAACTTAGAAGGTGCAGTTAAACACAGGAAAAACACCGATTCTACAGGGCATTAACGAAAAGCCTGAAGAACAACAGTGACAACAACAAAAACAGTACCACCACCAACCAAGTATCCTCCCTGTCATCATCACCCAATAGAAAATGCTACACAGGATGTTGAACTTGACCGTATGACACACACAATGCATGGCTCGTTAGTCCTTATACGCTTGCCTCTCAACGTGTCCTGCCTCATCCTTCACATTCAATTTTTTCCTCCTTGGGAACCAAGGAGTTCCATATTCTCCCTCAAATTATTCTCTCCATTTAACACCTCACCGTGACAAAGTTTCGTCCATGACACAAAAATGAAAGACTACATAAGGTCACTCATACTTATTTGTTTGTTTTTGAAGAGATCATTATTTGCGAGTGACTATTAAAATGTATTCCTTTCCTGACATCAATTCTCTCGAAAAGACACAGCTTGAAATCAATAACAATTTCCTGCAGAGGCTTATGAGCCAAGCTTTAGGCATCAGCTCAAAAGTGTCATTTTACGTGAAATCAAATAGTATTGCTATAAGCAATGGAACAATCACTAGTTTTTTTAGAAAGCTGTTTTTCAGCTATTCCATCTGGAAGATTTTTGAGATGGGAGCTGTTTCTTAGCATTTAATGTGAAAACATGAGGGCTGGCACACAGACTTCTGCCAAACAGATTGAAAGCAGAAGATAGTACACTGTCTGCGGTAACTCAGTCAGTTCCCACATTGGAGTAAGTAACTGTTTGTTGAAAGCACTGGCAAAGTTCTTTTGAGCTTTAAATTAATAAGTGTCCACTCATAGGCTCACACAGGTTGGAGCATCAGTAGCTACAGACCATTCTCGCACTCAGCTCCACCTCTATGGTAAAAACACCTTCCCAGGACTCTACCTCATCCGAAATAACATGGCCATTCTTATAGGGATCCAATCAGTTCATTGGCTGCAAGATAAAATCTGCAAATTGCAAAGGCAGGTTGTAGGTAAAAAATAACTCCTTATAGCTTCCTTAGAGCCCCATTTTCAAAGCACCTTCCCATTTCTTGCCCCTACTAGTTCCTCGAAGATGGGCAGTTATTGGCTGATTTGGTTATTCCCATTTGACAGATTAAAAACTGGAAATGCAAAGAGATAATTCAGCTTGCCCAAGGTCCCACAGATGACCAGAGACAGAACTGCCTCTAGATCCCAGGACCTAGTCTCTTGCCTCAGATCAAGACTTAACTAAACAGACTGTAGTGAAGTTAGAATCACCAATCATAAGAGAAACTACACACTCCCCCAGGGTGGAAAGACTTCAAACCACACATCTTCTTAGCTGTTCTTGTGGCTTGTAAAACGATTTATCAACAAAAGCAACCTTTTTATGAGGACTTACAAGCAGTTAACACCTGATTATGCACACTAACAGAGAGGAATAACAGCACTGGATGTACAAAAACAATTTCAATTTGGGATGAATGCTTCATTGGCAAATGGCTGACCTTATTTATAGTACTTTGCTTAAGTTAGTAAGTAAAATTATTTAACATCTACTGATGTACTGATGATCAAATATCCAGAAAAGCCCAAAGGCACTAAAGTTAGCAGGGGGGAGGTTAGTACAGTTATCACAATGTACTGCTGGCAATGCACATATTAATAAATGATGGGTGACTGTGTAGAATGCTCTGAATTAACAATATAGCAAAATTTGAGCCTGAATCACATGAGAAAAGTTAATACACTAAGCGATGATAAAACATCAAAGCCTATAGAAAACTAGAAATTCAAATAAATAATTGTCTTTCATAATTCAGTGGTTCCAGGGTTCACTTTTGTCCCACTCTTTGAAACAAATCTCATACTTATCTAGATTTCTTGCACAATCTTTGCACGGAGGACAGAGTGCTACTGCCATGATTTTTCCTGCAGTGTGGAACTAAAGCACTGTTCCAAAAGCACTGTAAATATCTCTCACTTGCCCAATTTTGAAAATACATTTACCACAAGAATTGCAACACTGACAACTCCCATCCTGTCACTGAACTCAGCTATTGTATAAATTTTCACATTTCCTATATTGCTATCTCTTAGTCATCCGTGGAAGCATGTGTTGGATCACAGTTGGTCTTCAATATGCTCTAGAGAAGTTTCTTCCAGTCAGGTGATATGAGCTCTGGGAATACACACTAGTTTAATAGCCACCTTAGCAAAAAACACAACTGAGAAGGCAAATTTAACAGACAGAAGAAATGCAATGTGCATTGCAAAAATAATTTTAAAGACTTTTTTTAAGCTGTTTTCCCTTTGGAGAAAACATGCCAATCTTCTGCTCTCTTGGTGCAGAGAATTACATTATTAAACAAACAGGGTCAAAACAGACAGCAGCATGAGACAATATTAATGGTCAATGAGTCATCTCTTCCTTAACATGATCACAAGCATGTAACAATCTGCATATGATGTTATACTTGAAATGAAAGAAAACAAGGTTGAAGGCAAGATTAGCTAATCGCTAATCATTTAAGATCCTTTCCATAAAGAATATTAGTCAGCAGCCAAAGGCTACTTCTCTAGTGAGAAGAGCTATTTCAGGTCAAATTACATACAAATATATGTGTAGATATCATATACAACTCTTCTTCATAATAAATGAAATTTAATTTCTTAGTTAATCATCTCTGTAGCAATGCAGAGAATTTTTTTAAATAAACAAGTATAAATAGTTTTATTTAGAAACGGTACTACTTTTTTCTAATGAGTATTGCAATATTAATTATCCTGATCTAAAGCAACAGTGTGTTTGGAAACTTGCCCCAATTCCTCTCAGCAGTTCAAAACATTTGTCATCTGCAATCTGCGCTCTGGTGTACTGATAAATTGATGAAAGTTAGAACTATTTCAACTTGTTTTAAATCTAGGATTTAGAGTTTCTTAAATACATAGTGATTGCGTTATTAATACAGGTTGATAGTAGCCTTTCTGTTTTCAAACAGCTCATTACGAAGCACTCTCATTATAAAAATAGGGTGTTTCAAAGAGGCAGATATCAGAGAAGGCCTTTGAGGTCAAAAATTTCCATTGTAGAGACCTCTCCATTGGTAATATATAATATGCTACCCTCATGCATGGAAATAGGCATTTCATCATTCCACAGGCATTTCTTGCAATGGTACAGTGACTTTCAAATGTTTTCAAAGCCATCAGAACCCATTTTTCTAATGAAATCTTACTCAGAGCTCCAGTTGATAAGCAAAATAAAAGAAAACTGCTCAGATTAAAGACAAACTAAAGACCCAAAAGCGTATCTGCGTAGGTCCTTCTCTGCCTCTGCAAACCTCCAGGCAAAGCCAATGTACCCAGGTAGAAGGATATTACGACTTCGCAGAGCATAGCTTAAAAACCACTGCAATGTTCCCTCTATCTCTGGTCCACCTCTCCATGTTCTTCCCACTTGGCTCATCTAGGAGTCCTGCCTTCACACACAGGGCAGCCCTGATTACCCCGGCACTTGAAAAACCCTCCCTTCTTTGAACTCCTGTGGTAAATAAGGTAGCACTTGATTACACACAATGATATTGATAACAATTTGGGCGAGTTCACATTTCTAGGGGCTTACTATGTTCTAGGTCCTGTGCTTAAGAGCCTCCTGTATACGCATTATCTCACTTAATCTTCAAAATGAGCCCTATAAATAAGGAACTAGTTTTAGGCTCATTCTACAGATGAAAGAATTGGTTCAAAGAAAACTTAAGTAACCTGCCCAAGGTCACCAACCTGTCAGGGAGGAGAGTGGACCTGACCTGGACCCTAGATCCACCTGACAGCAAAGTTCAGGCTCTCACATGGCTATTTAATTCATGTCATATCTCCTCAAGGGTATTATAAGCTTTTAGAAAATAACCCGCAATAGTACCAACACTCACATTAGTACCATTCACTAAATAATAGCTGATTTAATTATTATACACATCTTATATGCTTTCTAAAATTTTACATATTTTTCATATGCTTTCTAAAAGTTTGACACACTCCTTCAACTTTTTAAAAAATCTTTCCCCAAGGTGACACCACTCCATACAATGGTGGTTGAACAGAACTGGCACCAAAATTCTCTAATGCCTTCTTTTTAAAATTTTTATTTCTTTATTTTTAGAAAGAAGGGAAGAGAGGGAGAAAGGGAGAGAAACATTAATATGTGAGAGATACTGGTACATCCATTACTTGCCTCTTGCAGGCCCCCTACTGGTGACCTGGCCCACAACCCAGGCATGTGCCCTGACTAGGTATCAGACCAGCGACCTTTCAGTTCATGGGCTAGCACTCAATCCACTGAGCCACACCATCCAGGGTTTTAAAAGCTTCTTAATGATCCATGAACAATTTTGCATTGGAGCTTTAGTGATATGAATCTGAAGAATATTTGGGGAATGTAGAATTTGACACCTCTTTTATAAAACCAGACTAAATTTCAAAGACCTCCTGGATACCCACAGAAGTAAAAATAAATAAAAAAAAAGCTATACCTCAGCACTCCAAGAACCTGTTTCTGTCTGGGACACTCGGTATGTATAAATGTAACCTTGATACCTGTGAAAGAATAAATTCCATTACTGAAAAATTCCAAAAGAACAAACAGATGCTCTCAGTCTGAGCTTAACTATCACATATAAATGTCATATATACTGGGATACACATATACGGAACCGTGATTCATAGGAAGAAAAACCAGGGGAATCTAACTGGCTTGTGTATTATATCCAGCTAATCACAGTTTGCAGTAAGCCTTCTTTATCTTTTCTTTTTTTTTTTAATGCGGGAGCTCACACTTTTAAAGATACGTCTAATTGAACAGGAAGAAACTAGAGACCTGTTGTGACTGGTAAAAAGCATGAATTATTAAATAGATTTAATTAAGTGTAATCTGATTATTTTTAAGTACATATAGAGCCTTAAAGTGAAACATTTCACTGGGATAAGGTACTATCAGGCCTACTTAAAATAATAGTAATAATAATATTAATTATAAATATAATACTATATTTTTACATTACCATTGTTTTATAGTATATTATAAACTAGTAATAACAGCAATTTGAATTAAAAAGGGGTCCTACTAAAGAACTTGAAAGCCGATTGCCCTTTCAACTAGGATAAATATCGTCCCTTATTACTCAGTGTGTATGTTTATTGTATATCTATATATTTGATTGCTACTGCGTACCAATAGTTTCTATATGCTATATTAGTTTTCTTATGCTGCCATAGCAAAATACCATAGAGTGGGTGGCTTAAACAAAGGAAATTGATTTTCTCACAGTTTTGGAAGCTGGAAGTCCAAGATCAAGGTGCCAGCAACGTAGGTTTCATTCTGAGGCTTCTTTTCTTGGTTTGTAGTCAGCCGACTTCTTGCTCTGTGCGCACACGACCTCTTTGTGTTTGAGCACGGAGAGAATGCTCTGTCTCTTTTTCTTCTTTAAGGCCACCGATCTTACTGGATTAAGGCCCCACCATTATGACCTCATTTAACCTTAAATACATTCTAAAGACCCATCTCCAAATACAACCACACTGGGAGTCAGGTTTCAACATATGAATTTGTAGGGGACGTGATTCAGTTCACAGTATTCCACCACTGCTGCCCCCAAATTCATGTTCTTCTCACATGCAAAATACATTCATTCCGTCCCAACAGCCCCCAAAGTCTTAACTCATTCCAGCATCAACTCTAAAGTCCAAAGTTTCATCTACATATCGTCTAATCAGATCTGGGTGAACCTCACGGTATGAGTCATCCTGAGGCAGAATTCCTCTCCAGATGTGAACCTGTGGAACCAGACAAGTTGTGTGCTTTCAAAATATAACGGTGGGAGAGGCATAGGACAGACATTCCTATTCTCATACAGAGAAATAGGAAGGAAAACAAGTCACAGGTCCCAAGCAAGTCCAAAGCTTCATAAGGCCAATTGCTTGAGATCTTAATGCTTGAGAATAATCTTCTTTGGGTTGATACTCTGCCCTCCAGGCACACGGGGTGACTCTGTCACCCCCACGGTTCTGGGGGTTGGCCCTGCCCACTCAGCTCAGTTAGGTTCCAATCCCACCTTTAAAACCTATCTGGAAACACCCGGGCCCAAGGCAGGAGTGGTGTCCCTGATGATCTCTGAATCGCAGTCAGAGCCATTCTTCCCTTTTCTTGAAAGATAAAGCACATCTGCAGTCAAATTGCTCTATTGTCCTGCCCCACTCCTTGTGGCCCAAACTGACAGTATCTCTGAGGCATTGTCCCAAACTCTCTTCCTGGCTTCCGCTGAGGTGGTAGTTAACATCCTGGGCAATCTCCTTAAGAAGTGATTATCTGGCCACATCCTTGGTGTTCTCTCCAGAAGCAGCTTCTTTATTTCTTGCCATAAGGGTATGCTGAGAATTTTCCAAATCTTTAAGTTCTGGTTTCTTTTTGTTTATCAATTCTTTCTTGAATTCGTCTGTCTGCCTTTGGAGTTTACTATAAGCAGTGAGGAGGAACCAAGGCACCCCTTCCACACTTCGCTCAGAAATTTCTCCTGCTAAATATCCAATTTACAAGCTGTACCTTCCACAAAACATGAGAACACAATTCGGCTAAGTTCTTTGCCATTTACAAGGATGTCCTTTCCTCCCGTTTTCAATCACATGTTCCTTACTTCTAGCTGAGACCTCATCAGAAGGAACTTTAACACTCACAGCTCCACCAACATTGTGTTCATGGCAGTGTAGGCTTTTCTTATTATGCACCTCCAAACTCCTCTAGCCCCTACCGATTGCGCAGTGCCAAAGCCACTTCCACATTTTTAGGGGTTTGTTACAGCAGCACCATACTTCTTGATACCAAAATCTGTATTAGTCTGCTCGGGCTGCCATAGCAAAATGGCTTAAATGAAAGAAATTTCTTTTCTTCAAGTTCTGGAGGCTGGAAATGCAAGATCAAAGTGTCAGCAATGTAGGTTTTATTCTAAGGCTTCTTCTCCTGGCTTCTAGGCAGTCACCTTCTTGCTCTGTGCTCACATGACCTCTTCTTTGTGTACGTGCCTGGAGAGAGATCTCTCTTCTGCTTCTTATTATAAGACCACCCATCTTCTTGGGTTAGGGCCTCGCCCATATGACCTCATTTAATATTAATTGCTTACTAAAGTCTGTATCTCCAAACACAGTTACATCGGGAGTTAGGGCTTCCACATATGAATCTGCCGGGCACACGATGGAATCCATAGTGCATGTGTTATTGCTTTTGGGCTCCACAAGAGTCTTATGAGCTTTATATTGTGAAACTCATTTTACATACGAGGAAACCGAGACCTTGAGAAGTTGTGTAACCAAAGCCACAGAGGAGATCAAGCAGCAAAGAAGGATTTCAATCAGGCCTGTTGAACTCTATAGTCCCAGCTCTTGATACATGGACTTCATTTGCCTAATGGATTTTACTTCATATAAAAGTAAAGTAAACTTTATGCTGAATTATTTCAAATTATGAATCTGAATCCAGATCAACAGACTTTTAAGGCATTTTGTGATCTTTATTCTTAGGCGCAAATTTGGGCCAATACAGATCTTTGGTTAGAATGCACGCTGAATTGAGATAAAAGTAAATGTGTTTTAACCTAAAAGAGCAGATGATTCTAAAGCATTCTAAACAGAAGGTCATCCTTAAGTAACTGACCTCATTTACCATTAACCACCTTTAAAACTAAGTCTTTAAATATGTGGATTAAATGACTATATATTTAATCAATATCCATCAGTACTGATTACCTACAGGACCAAAAAGCCCCACTCTAATCAGGTTCA
Source organism: Micronycteris hirsuta (assembly GCA_004026765.1). Taxonomy (NCBI): domain Eukaryota; kingdom Metazoa; phylum Chordata; class Mammalia; order Chiroptera; family Phyllostomidae; genus Micronycteris; species Micronycteris hirsuta. The sequence continues at coordinate 25,803 of PVJI01015568.1, forward strand.
GAATTGTAAACCTTCCCCCTCCCCCAAGAGATCCATTGAATTGCTGGTGTGATTACAAGAAATGTTTCATTTTGTTACGGAGGTTTGTCAGAACATTTAGATCATATATAAAATAGGTTGATCTATGCCTATGTAGAATATGCTAAATAAATATAAAATATTACATTGTCAAAGTCCTTTGTTTTTCTAAGCAATTGAAATCTACCTCAAAGCCCACTGATCTCAGTGAGCACTCTACAGGGAGCAAGGCAAGGGCTTTGATTTCCATTCTCACCATGGGAACACAAACGTAAGGCTGGAAATGCTTTCCTTAAAGTCACACGGCAAAATGAAGATGTAAGCAGGGAAATAGGTCCTTAGTTCTATTTTCCCTCTGGGAAGTGATTAATGGCAATAATTCAGTACCATTAAAGGTGATGAGGAAAGGTATTATTTAAAATCTCAGCAAAAATGAAAGCAAAATTCTAAGTAACTGCTTTTCCACTTTCTAAAACAGTGGGTCTCTTAAAAATACAACGAGTCTGTCTCCCTACTATCATTCAGCCTCATTTAGTCAAAATAAATGAGTCTGTTTTGAAAATTGTTTCCTAACGAATCTGATCTTATCTCACTTTCAGTTAAGCAGCAGGAACTCGAGTACCACTTCAAACGTCCTTACCGCCTTCAGTCTCCGAACAACCCGGTGTCAGTGACACAGAAAATTTCTTGTGATTAACCCATCTAATATTAACAATTTCCTACTCCCCAATGCCTCAAATTTCTGAATGGGCAAAATTCTTTCACCCTTTAGATAAGCCAGCAGTTCATCTCTTCCACTTTCAACTTGCTGAAGTAACTGGCCAGAGAGGGATCTCCTCTAATCAACTCCAGCTAGCATATGGCATGGGCGGAAGAAACCTAAAACAGTGAGATTCCAATTATGTGCTCAAGGTAATACCACTGGTATCATTTAGGCGCTTGTTAGAAATGCGGAATCCAGACCTTACCCCAGAACTGCTGGATTAGAATCTGCATTTTAACAAGATTTTCAGTGCGGAGAAAAGGGAACCCTAATATACTGTATTTGGGAATGCAGATTGGTGAAGCCGCTGTGGAAAACACTATGGAATTTCCTCAGAAAACTAAAAATGGAACTGCCTTTTGACCCAGCAATTCCACTGCTGGGATTATACCCTAAGAGCCCTGAAACACCAATCCAAAAGAACCTATGCACTCCAATGTTCATAGCAGCACAATTTACAATAGCCACCTGCTGGAAGCAACCTAAGTGCCCATCGGTAGATGAGTGGATCAAAAAACAGTGGTACATTTACACAATGGAATACTACACAGCAGAGAGAAAGAAGGAGCTCCTACCCTCCGGTTCATGGATGGAACCGGAGAAAATTACGCTAAGTGAAGTAAGAAAGGTGGTGAGGGACAAATACAATATGACCTCACCTCTAAGTGGAACCTAATCAACAAAACAAAGGAGCAAAATAGAACCACAGACACTGAAATACAGAACAAACTGACAGAGACCACAGGGGAGGAGAGAGGGTGATAATGGGGGGAAAAGGGGAAAAGGTCAAGTCAAGAAACACGTAGGAAGGACCCCTGAACAGTGCGTGGGGATTGTCTTTGGGAGCAGGGGTTGGACAGGGCAGGGAGAGCAATGGCGTGCAGGGAAATGGGGACAACTGTAACTGAACAATAAGTTTTAAAAAACACAAGATTTCCAGTAGACCTCTAAGAACATTAAAGTGACTAAAATGCAAAGACAATACCCACACCTCATCAGGAATATTCATGGCAATTTCTCCAAAATCAGCCTGGCTCCTGTCATTCACCCAGGACACTTCTGTGTCATCTCCCCCAGAGCCATCGGTCTATGACTTAAGAATGCAACTTTATTTAAATATAAGCTGAAGCTTTTTCAATTGTTTCAGCTCATAAAGCAGTGTTTCTGAAGCATTTACTCCTGCTGCCCCAACAAGATTTCATAGTTTTCTTTCCTGTAACTTTTATTATGAAACAATAGGTTTATAATACAAAATTCAACTAAAGTATTGAATGTGGTTTTTCTCAAACTATGCATACTCTCTCCTTGTCCCATGAAAAATCACTTTTCTATCAAATAAATTAGCAAATTATCAACAAGAGCTATAAAATTGTGCATATTTTTGAACTAATAGCCTTTCCTATCTTCATACGCTCCAAAGAATCAAAAGGCAAAAGCAATTTGACAAAGATTTTCATAGTAGTTCTATTTTAATAGTGAAACAAATAGAATTCACCTAAGTATTCCTAAATAAGAAATGTTACTCAAAATAGAAGATGGTAGTAGAAAGAATGGTTCAAAATTATAGCAAAATTCAAAAGAATTACAGCCCTGTATTTTTGAAACAATTTTAAGCACATGGTCTATGTTGATATAAAATGATAATATGTGAAAAAAGTGGACACCAGGAGATGACACTGTGATTACAACTGTTCAAAACTGTTCCTGTATGTATATAAATTAGAAGTAAATTTAAACTAATATAAATGTGTCCTTGCACATTAATTTTCCTTATAAATCACATAAGTGACTAATAACGTTTTTTTAAAGAAAAAGCAAACTTACCACTTGGAGCTTTAAAAATCTAGCTTATGCAAATCACAAATCAGAAAAATATTATTCATTTCTTTAAAAACATTACAATCTTTTCAGGACTATCTTTCCCGTGACTCCTTCCATTAAATACAAACAAGCCAAGAATGTAGTGTAATCATAACTTTCTTCATCTATCAAACCCTTTGTCAGACTTGTTAATAAGCCTGGAATTAAAATTTTATCATGAAAAAAATCTTGGAAATGAATAATTGGTGAAGAACAGTAGTTTTTTGTTGTCGCCATTAATTTTCGTAAGTAATATTTTACACTTTAATGATTACAAAGCATATGTTGATTCAGTCCCTCCTGATATTAAAATTTGCCTTTTTTCTTCTCAAAAATGGTCCCCAACCCTTAAAAACGTGTCCTGGTTAGAAATGGATGAGAAGAAAGCAACGTGACTTATTTCTTATTTTCTCAAAGGGTCCGTGTTGGGGACAGATTTTGATGTAGAACAGACAAAACCAAATCAATTCCTTCTTTATGCCACTTCAAGCACTACACAAAAGAAAAAAGTTAGCTATGTCTGACTTCTTCGTGACAGTGCAAACAGAGCAAGCTCATGTCCCCGCCGTCTATGTCTACATAAACTAATGCTATGTGCAAAGTTTAAGGCCCAATTATAATGTGATGAATTTTTTAACAAATATTTCACAACTTGTATATCCAGAGAAATGGCATCTAATACAAAGCCATCATTATTGATACCATACTCTGATTTGAGAAGTTTCTTGATTTCCTATGGCCTAATCTCCATTCTTTAAGAGTGAATTTGAATTTTCAGAACTGTCAAGAAGCATTCGGCTTCAAGTCTGATGGTAAAACTACATGACACCAGTTTTGATAAATCATGACAATAAATATAATCTCTTCTTCTCCTGAACCGCCACATAACATTTTATTTATGTACTCCTATGGTGGCATAATTTTGTATTACAATTATTTATAGATCTCTTATTTATGGTAACAAATATGTGCTACCTGTTAACTTTACACATATTAACTCATGTAATAATCCTCATAAACAACCCTATGAGGCAAGTACCATCCCCCTTTTCACAGATAAGGAACCTGAGACACAGTAAGTTTAAGTAACTTGCCCAAGGTAAAACCGCTACTTAAAGGCCACAGTTGGATGCAAACCCAAAGAATCTGGCTGGCAGATTTGGGCTCTCTCTTATATCAGGGAAAATGAATTAACAAACTGGTCTTAAGGTGAATCCAAAACACAGTTCAAGAAATGGAGGAAGTCTTTAGGCTGGAGGTGTACACTGAGGGGAAGGGAGACGAAGTGGACTGAAGGGAAGAGGCCAAGAGGGGAGATCTCAAAAGAGGTCAACCCAGACATCCACTTTCCTTAAGCTAAATGCCATCTTCAGACTAATATTGCAACATCAATTTTATAATGTCAATCAGAGTCAGCACCTCATTTATGGGCCTGTGAATTGTCCATTTAGCGGTCTATATGTTGCAAATTTCATCCTAGGCTAGCCTTCAGGCTTGCTCTGCCATTAATACATTGTACTCAGATAATCCAAAATAATTGTCGTATTGACACCAAATCACATATACAATTGTATTCAAAAACTTTAAGTAATAATTTCTCATTCTTTCAAGTTTTTGGCCACATTGTTCCTCTCTGTTATAACTGATAAGTTGAAATTTTATTTTGTCACCTCTCCCTCTCCCATTTCTCCAGTTAAAGTGTTTGATAGGCACTTTATTCCCTTTATTCCCAGTCATCCTTTAAATCTTCAAGGACAAAAAGATAATTATCTTTTTATCCAAGAATATATATGTCAAATGACTTCATTATGTGTCCTTGATACTAAAGATGATAACAGCATTTCTTCTCTCAAATCTCCCATCAGATAAGTAGCAAACAAAGTCAGGTATGTATGGAAGGGCGTTAATTATGGAAATACACTATTTCTTCAAACTAAGCATTTTAAATACTTTAAACTAGTTTTTATCGCCGGGCTGGTGTAGCTCAGTGGATTGAGCACGGGCTGCGAACCAAACGGTCCCTGGTTCGATTCTCAGTCAGGGCACATGCCTGTGTTGCGGGCCAGGTCCCCAGTGGGGGCCATGTGAGAGGCAACCACGCATTGATGTTTCTTTCCCTCTCTTTCTCCTTCCCTTCCTCTCTCCTTGAAAATAAATAAATAAAGTCTTTAAAAAAACCAAAAAAATGAGTTTTTCTCCTTTTGCCATCAAACTGTCTCAGTGGGCATTTAGGACTTTCCCAATGGCTATCTGCGTCAAGGGGGAGAAGGGGAGAAATGTGAGCGCTCATATGCACCTTAGTGAAAAGAAACTTGTTATATCTTAAAAACCAAAAGAATAAAATAAAACAACTATTTGCATTAATAAGAATATTTTGTACACTAGAGGAATACACGAAAAACATAGAGTCAATAGTTTTCCTATGCAACAGAAAATATAGTAAAAAAAGATGCCACTTACGATAGAAACAAAAAAATCAACACATACATACACATGATAACTAGAAATAAAATTAACAAATATGTGCAAGACCTATGGGAAGAAAACTACAAAACTTTGTTGATGGATGTAAATGAAAAAATTAATAAATGGAGAGATATGTCAGGTTTTTGGATGGGAAGACTAAATTCTTTAAAGATGACGATTCCTCCTTAACTTACTGAGTTTAATGTAATATCAATGGAAATTTTTTAATTTATCAAAATTATTCTAGATTTCATCTTGAAGAACCAACAGATAAGAATAGCAAATATTTTTTAAATGCATTAAAATATTATGATATGGTAGGGGCCCAAAACAAGTCTCCCCAGAAAGTGCCATCCTGACATACAGATTATTTACAGCTAAAAATAAAACCCAAAATATTCAAGAAGTTTTTTTAACTTCTCCCTTTCATGCCTAAAGGAATGCAGATAGAAAAACCTGCACGGGGAAGGGAACCTTGGCATATTCACCTTGGCACATATGAACTGAGTGTGTCAGACGGGAGGATCCAAGCAATGTCTGTCTGTGAGATTCCCCTCTGTGTCCCACTGTCCTGGGTGGCTCAGCAAGAAACTGTTCCCCACAGGTTTGCTCTGTCTCCTCCACCTGTGAATTGCCTGCTTTCCCCTTGAAATCCCAGACCCCGGCCTCCCTCTCCTGAGCAATATAAACCTCAATGGCCCATTGTGTCCTTGGGCCTCCCGTCCTTATGGAATCCCTGTATGTACAAATGCATCATAAATTTGGTCATTTTATCCTGTTAATCGGTCTCATGTTGATTTGATGATTAGTCCAAGCAGAAGAATTTACAAAGGTAGAAAAAAAATATTTTTCTGTCCCCTCAATACTATAATGCTAGTAATACAAGAACAAATAGATCAATTGAGCCAAACAGATTGCTGCAAAACAATAGCTGTTACATGTAAGAATGTAATCTACGGGAAAGGAGGCTCATAAATCAATGGGGCATCGAAGGCCCATTTATAAATTTTATTGGGACAATTGTTAGCTATTTCAAAACAAAATCAAATTAGATCTTTTCTCCACATTAAAATAAAATTCTAAATGGAATTAAAGAGTTAAATATAAACTAATCAAACCATAAATTTTTTAAAAAATGAAGTAAAGTTTTATGACATCTCTGGAGGAAAAAGAACTTTCTAGGCTGGGAAGCAAACAAAGAAATCAAACACAAAGAAAATGAGTGAAGGATTTGACCACTACAAATGTTAATATTTTTTGTCTGTCAAAGAAAGCTAATGGCAAACACCAAACTAAGAAAAGATACTTTCAGCAGACCAAGGATTAGTGTAGAAAAACCCATAATGTGTTAAGAAAAATACTAATATCCAAATAGTTCAATGGGCAAAGTGCACAAATAGCCAATTCATGAACAAAGCACTACAACAGCTTACCAAGCATATAAAAGACACTCTATCACTAACCAAAGAAATATGAAATAGTGAGATGCCAAATTTCAAGGAGACTTTTTTTTAAAGAATTCCCAAATACAGGAAGGGTGTGATGAAATGGAAACTCTCGTGCATTACTGGTGAGCATATATATGAATTGGAAGAATTGGAAGAACCATTTGAGAAAAAATATTTGGTGATCATGTATACATCAAGAATCCTAAGCTATTCATGTTTTCTGACTTAGAAATTGCACATCTTTAAAACATATTGTAAAGAAGTAATCACAAATACAAGGAAAACTTTAGGGACTGAAATATGAATCATAATGGAATTTATAATTGAAAAAAATGGAATTACTTGAATGTCTAAAAATAGATGACTGGTTAAGGAAAATATAGTACATGCACTGGCTGGACTATCATGCAACCATTAAAAATAATGTTTGAAAATCATTCATAAGAACATTATATATAGATGGAGTTTTTTCATGCAAAGTGGAAAACTCATCAGAATACAGTATTGGCCCTGGCTGGTGTAGCTCAGTGGATTGAGCGCGGGCTGGGAACCACAGGGTCCCGGTTGGATTCCCAGTCAGGGCACATGCCTGGGTTGCAGGCCAGGTCCCCGTGAGGGCCATGTGAGAGGCAACCATACATTGCTGTTTCTCTCCCTCTCTTTCTCCTTCCCTTCCCCTCTCTCTAAAAATAAAATAAATAAAAATAAATAAATAAAGGATAAGAATGTGAAAACCTTTTTTTTAAAAAAAGAATACAGTATTGTAAGAGCACATGTGTGTTTACAAAGCAATTTTAAATTAAGATATAGAAGAAAAGACTCTTCATTTTCAACAATAGTTGTCTTTAGGTTATAAAACTACAGATGATTTTTCCCTCATTTCCATTATCTACATGTTTCAAATTTTCCATAATATGATTAGATATTAGGAAGGATTTTTAATGGACTTACTATACAAAAATCTAGATTTATTTATTGAAAATAGTTAGAAGAACAACTATTCACTTTAAATATGGGTGAGCAATCTTATAAATAAAAAACTTCTTTAGTACTTTATGAGATTCAATTTTCCAAAACTGAACAGGGCAAAAGGACATACCTGATGGCCATGACCAGAGGTTTAGAACTGGGGAAAAGAGTTTTAAAGTATAGTTTACACGCCTGGCTGGTGTAGCTCAGTGGATTGAGCACGGGCTGGGAACCAAAGGTTGCCGGTTCGATTCCCCGTCAGGGCACATGCCTGGGTTTCGGGCCAGATCCCCAGTGAGGGCCATGTGAGAGGCAACCACACATTGATGTTTCTCCCTCTCTTGTACCCTCCCTTCTCCTCTCTCTAAAAATAAATAAATAAAATCTTTTAAAAAATAAAAAAATAAAGTATAGTTTACACTTCAAAAGCATGCACAAGGTATATTCCTACAAAAAATATAGACTAGGAAGTGGGGGAGGGCACAGAGGGCAGAACTGGCGATGGACGGAGGGAGACCTGCCTCGGGCCGGCGAGCACACAGCACAGTGCACAGATGACGTAGAACTGCACACCTGACACCTGTATAAGCAGTGTCACCCCAATAAATTCAATTCAAAGGAAAAATACAGAAACTAAATCTCAACTAAACCTTCTTGGATAATGGGAGTAAACAAAGGGCAGAATGAGAAAGGACTCTGAGCAGACTGTACAATCACCGACCGTCTGTTAGCTGTCCCTTCTTGTTCCTGTGCAGATGACACCATTGTCACTGTTATTTCCTTTGCACATCATAAGCATACATGTTTTAGTTCAAGATGAGAACGTGGTTTATTTCAAAATGAAATGGCATTTTGTTACTACAGCATAGTACTAAAATGGGGAAATGAAAGTTTTATATTGGTCAACAGGGACCCTTGGCTCAAAAAATTTCAGAAAGTGTCATAAAAGATAATGTATCCTTGTGCCGTCCCTCGGCAGCACAGTCTGGCAGCTGCCCTCTAAGACTTGGAGGCCCCGGTCTGCCCATCAAAAGATGCGAGGGGAACTCCCAGTTTGCCTACTCTTTTCTGCTACTTCATAAGGAGGGTTGCATGGAAAACTAAGAGTCATAAAATCTGCACTTATACAAGAGTCACTTTGGGTGAAAACTGAAATGTTTGAGAATTTCCCACCTGCCTAAATTAATTACTTACGTGATCCTGGCCTACATGAGCAAAACGGTAAATGCGTCCTTGTCTCTTGCATATTTTACAAACAGAAGCCATATGCACAAGGCTGGGGAAACATTACTATTTGTGTTTTACCAATACTGAAAGCAAGCCCCGGAACAGTTGAGTGACTTCCCCGGTGTTCCGCACACTGGCCTCCTCCTATCAGTCCGCAGCTGTTTGCAGTAAAGAACAGCATTTGCTTTGACAGTTCACGCACTAATGCAAAAATACATGTTGAGCGCCTCATAATGCCTTTTACATTCCAGGCTGTGTCCCTGGTGCAGGAGACAATGTCACTACCCTCATGGAGTTTACATTTTGCCAGGAAAGCCCAGCAATAAATAAGTAACCGAGCGTTTAAAGCTCCTTGAAGAACGATCAAGACATACAGTGTAACCGGGACCAGAGAGGAGGCACTTCTATTAGATCAGATAGTCGAGAGGCAGAAGGAGCAAAAAATGCAAGCTTGAGAAACAAAAAAAAGAGGCCGGTGTGGTGGAAACCTTAGGCAAATCTTGCAACTGCGCTGTCCCCTGCTCTCCCTTTTCCTGCCCAGGCTTTTTTTTTTTTTTTAACCTGTAGGTTAAGAGACCCATTCTGTCAACTTCGCTAAAGAGGCCCTTTTGTTGGTCCACTCCCTCTTCAATCTTCTTTTGGTATGAACATGACCTAAGAATACTCCTTGGCGTTCATTGACCTTCCCCAGTCCCCGCTTGGGAAAAACAATAGCATAAGCAAGACGCAAAGGTCTGAGCCCAAGGGCTTGAATAGCTTCCATGCGTTTCACCTGAAGCCTTTACAATAAATGCACGTAGCATGGCCCGAGAGTTGCCGCGAGCATGGTTCGGCCGTTTAAAAAAATAATAAATAAACAATGAAAATCCTCTATTACCAGCATCAGTATAATCTTTTTTCCACTGGCCCAGAAGGTACCTTAAAGCCTTGCAGCATATCATTAGGTACTGAAAACACTGCCAAGCACTTTCCTTCATTTTGTTTCTGTCTAGAACCTACTGCGCAGGGCTGGTGTTTTCATGGGTGTTTTTATCCTGCTGACAAAAAGTAATTCAGCTACATACGTCCTTAGACATGTCTCATGAGTACTAAGAGCAATGGACTGAAAAAATAATAATATGATGATAATAATAATAATAGGTTACATTCACAGAATATTTACTAGGTCTCAGGTCCAGTGCTAAATTTTCTACCTGCATTATGTCATTTAATCCTCACAATTCTATGACCTAGGTAGTAATATTATACCTATTTCCGTGGATAAGAAAGCTGAGAGACTGAGAGGCTAACCTGTTGAAGTCACAAACCTAGCATGGGACTGAGACAGGGTTAGGTCTCAGATCTACGTGATTCTGGAGCCCTGAAGCAAAAATGAAGTTGCATCTGATTCAAAATGGGGCGTGAGACAAAGGCACGCCTAAGTGAAGGGCAGAGCTGACTCATAACAAGGGTGTTTTCCCTCCACGTCCTTCACAAGTATCGTCCGTCCTAGCTTTTATCGAGAAGGAGTCCTGCCCCACACACATCTCTTCTAAAGGAAGCTAACTGAGCAGGTTCAGAGAGGCAGTGCCACTCACAAACATCCCCCCTCTCGGTGTCCTGCCTAACCGGTACTGCAGTCTCCAAATAATAAATGTCGTTTTTCAGCTTGCTTTCTCTCCCTGAATTTGATGGTCTTCCTCTGGGATGACACCTCCAAACTCATTTAAAGACCGTTGGAAAGAAGCCTTTCCTCTTCTCAGGAGCTGCTGGCCCCCAGTCTGGCCATTCCACCATCCCAGGGCTCCACCTTGCTGTCCTCAGCTAGACGTCAGAATTGAAGTCTGGATCCCGGGTCTTGCTCTGACCAAAGGTAAATTCCAGGCTGCATTTCCCCACTCAAAAAGGCTTTCTCTACGGGTGCCCCTAAAGGTCCTGGGGAGGCCTTTCTGGTGATCGGAAGGCCCAGGAAGAGAAATCCCCAGTGAGGGGGCCTAAGCCAAATCATGGTCCACCGTGGACCTGGGCTGCACCTGAGGAAGCCCATGAGACCATTGGGTGGGCAGTGGAGGCTGGGATGAGCTCCTGCCACCTGTGCATTGCCTGCCCCCACCACCCATGCCTACTGCCTGTGCCCACCCTCTGCAAGCTCCCGACCCGGCAGCAATGATGTACTCACAGCACACACAGGCAGTACACGCCTGGGACACTCTCGCTGTCCCTCAGCAAATAGCTGCCATCCAGACCAGTGGCAAGCAGTAGCTTCTCCCCTGTCTCCCGGCTGATTTTGCCATGATACACAGGCATCGCATCCATGGCCTGATGGACTCTCAGCGGGCCAAGGTGTGGACCAGGAGAAAGACGTGGCCGCCGCTGCTGCCGCCGCTGCTACCAGGCAGGAGTCAGTGAACCTGACTCCCGGTTTAGCCAGATGTGCAAAGAAGAGAAAGGAGCACCGGAACAACAGGATGTTGTCTACCTGCCTTAAAACCTCCTTCTCACACTTCAATTAAAACCAGCTAAGCAATTTAGCAGCTTGGTTATTGCCACAGGGTTCCAACCCCTCCCCTCCCACCCCTCCCCCAACACAGGGTTCATGTAGGAGAGGGACTACAATTAGAAGGTCCTTGCAAGATGTGGGCTGTACTACCAACACACGCACAGGGATGCTTGCTAACGCTTCTGTTCTTGCAGTTTTCCCAGGGGCCACCAGGGATGACTGAGCTTAACTAGTCCCTGCAGAGGCTGGTGATAGAGGCAAGCAGTACGCAGCCTTCATGTGGGGTAGAGACGCACTGACAGAGAATGAAAGGGCCAAAACCTTTGAGATAGAAACACCGAAGCTATCATCACTGTCGGCATGCAGTCACTACTGAACATACTCAGGAGGCCTCTACAGAATCAGAAGTAGTAGGTGAACAAGGGACCTGGGGCAAGTGCCTCCTTTCCGTCCCCCTCCCCCTCCCCTTGCCAGTCTTCTTGGGCAATCTTGATCCTAAGCAAATACCGATTTTTTTCTACTTCCTTGTCCAAGAACCCAGAGTGCTCATTGAGGTTCAAAATTAGTCTATGTCCAAAGATGTTTCAGATTTATCTATTCGATGGGTCTTAGATGAGAAAATAAATCATTTAATTAGAGTTTTGTCTTTATGTGACCTTCTGTGTGCCCCTTGATATGTAGAACTCACATTTCAGCATCTGGGGCATAAATCTCTTTTAAATCACATTGTAAGTGTTGATAATTGTGTTGTAACTTTTATCCTCTAATGTTAATAGAAATTACATTTTTCTTCAGTTAATGCTAAAGTACATTTTATTAATTTTTTTAAATGTTTCAACCTTCATTTTCTTTTCTGAAATAAAGCCTTGCTTCTATTTCAAAATGTACTGTTAAGTAATATTTCCCCCAAACTTCTACCTTTTTCACTAGAATAACACTTTATTCAGTGCTTAAAGCCAAACAGTCCTCTACATTTTTCCTTTTGATTATATAAAACACTTTTAAAGTTGGAATTTAAATACCTGCAGTTATGTTGTCTGTCGTATGTCTCCCACAGTTTCAGCACTGAGTTCCTTGAGAACACAGCAAGGTTGGGAGCTCAACGGCAAGAACAATTTTTAAATCTTCACATATCTTACCGATGGATCAGATGCACAGGGCTGCCTTGCACCAAAGACAGATAGTTGCTCTCCACCTACTAAGATTGAGAACAATTCTCTAAGATTTCAGTGAAAGCTAATAGTAACTCTCCTTCTTGATGGAAGCATGCTCAGCCTTAGAATCTGTCAACCGTAATAGATAAAGTATAAATATACACTTCCTACAGTCATTTGCAACACCAAGAATAAAAATAAACAAAACAGCATTCGAGATGATATTTGGGCATGGGTCTGGGCAACTGAGCCAAGATTGTCCCTTTATCTTCCTACCTCATTTGGTAAGTGCCAGCTTCCCCTCTCCCCCTTTTGCATGCTTTGGGTCGAGGAAGAAATTGATCTGGTAAGTGAATACATACACCAGTGTTAAGGATTTGAGAGATTAATCTTCCCTGAACTCTTTATATTTTGAGTGGGCAAATGATAAGCCCAGAGAAATTAATCACCATGGTGGGATTTCAAACATGAAAGGAGAAGACAGGGAAGAAGATCCCTTCATTCAGGGCGTATGGACAGCGGCCCACCTGTCAGGTAAACGGTGAGAATGTTCAGTATCACATTGGTTAAAAATGAAACCTCGCCTCTTCTGTCTCTGAACAACCCTGAACAAATCATGCACAAGCTTAGGAACAAAGCAACCTGGATCTGACAGCAAAAATGTACCATGCATTCTTCTTTTCGTTCTCTGTTTTGTTCTGTGTAGCTGAAATAGCACACCTGTCAAAGCAGCCAGGTACGACAGGGTTCAGCACAGCGAAAATCGTATAAAAAAAGAACAGAGAAATTATAAGGTAATAGTACAACTCTCACATCCAGTACCTCATTGGCATCTCACAAGCAAGCTGACAGCTGAGCCAGCCCGCTACTGCACTGTTGATGGAAAATACTGACATCTTCACTCTAGTGCTACGCCGGTACTAAACCTCACTTGAACAAATTCAAAACTTAACACTGAGCTTAAAGTGTAGAGAAAGAGGGATTGAAGGGGCTCTCTTCCTTCTCTCTCACCACACTCACCAGAGAGGAAAGGGGAAAATTGAAAGAGGGGAGCACTGGAGGCATCAGTAGAGAGTTAGGAAGAGTGGACCCCAGGTACAAGTATAATCCACTTATAAGCAGAATGATCTCATTGGTTTTTGTCTGTCTCCCCTACAAGAATGTAGGGTCAATGACAGCAGGATTCTGTGTACCTTGATCACTACCGTATCCTCAGCATCTGCCACACATTAGATGCTAAATGTATTTGTTCAGTGAGTGAATGAATAACACACATTTTGTTCTACACACCTCTGGCCCACCTTTGAAACGGGTAGATGTATTGGAAAGAGGACCAGTCCAGCAATTGCGAAAGGCGAATTATAGTCAATGTTTTGCCTCTAAATCACTTCCTCTCTCTGAGCCTCATTTTCTCCCTCTGTCAAATGGACTTGAACCAGGTGACCCCTAGGGCTACTTCCAGCTTTAGCATTCTGAGCTTTAAAGGAAAGCCAAGCATACTTTATGGAGAAACAGAGGGGAAATGGACTGAACTCATCTGTGTGCAAGAAGCAAGAGCTGTTTCCCCCATTCTCACCCTATAGAGGAAAGATTTTTTTTTTGTTCTTGTTTTTAAATGGCCTGAAAAATAAAAATCATCATGTGGGGGAAGAAAGATTCACAGTTGAAAGCAAACTACACTGTTTAGAATATAGATGCCATTCAAATCAAATATAAAAACATTGACAAACTGTCAGCCAAGGTTGAAAGTGTCTTCTTATCTAAACTTGTCACCTTCTGAGGCCTCTGAGAGGTGACAGAATTTTGCATGTGTATGCCCTGTCTGAGGTGCTAATTGTCTTCATTTCAAATGCCCTAGGCTATTCTCAAACCCAGGTAGATTAAAAGGATGATGCCAAGGATAGTCAGTTTTATAGAGTGGATGTGACATTTCAGAATCTTTTTCTCTAACCTTCCAAAACTAACTTTGTTCTTCAACTAGCTCATCTATAGGTGTGAATTTGCCTGTGACAGTGTTATAATATTGTGACTTGTGGTGAGTTTACACATTCTCTTGACACTAAAATTCACTTCCTTTATAAAAATGAGAAAAAAATTTTTTTTTTAAAAAAGAGCACCTCCTTTTCATAATCTTTGAGTTTATCTGTGAGGCTAATTTTTCCAGTGCCCTTGAGTACATGAGAAGCCAGAGACAGGTTTGTTATGTGTGTGAATTCAAGCCTATTTTAAATATGTTTATTCTCTGAACCAACATTTATGAGCACCTACTGTATGACAGACACTGTGTAGGTACCTAGGTTAGATAGAAGAAAAGCACCTCTGTGCACTCCAGTAGCTCACAGTCTAGCAAAGAAGACAGACAAGCAACAGACAATTAGAATTCACTTATTAAGAGCTGTGACAGAGGAAAGGATGGGGATCTAGGGACATAGGGACATCTAACTGCATTTATATTCTAAACCTGCACAACCTACTCGAGAGTGCAAGTTCTTTATCTTTCCGTCTGCTATGTACAATTCCTCTCACTTGTCCTAATTTTAGCTCCGCATGACTCAGAGGGTGC
>PVJI01015569.1:0-40515 GCA_004026765.1 Micronycteris hirsuta
ACAGATATACCATATATCTGTTTATATACTACAGCCCTTTGGTGAACCACAAACCATTGCAATATCTAAGATTTCTTTCTCCTTCCTATATGTCCCCATTGATAATGCATGTCAAAAGTAATAACTTTCATAATCTATACTTTATTGGTGTTTGTTTCCTGTCTCACTCTTACTGCTTTCTTATACCACTTCCTGGAGTCACTTTCAAATAAACTGCCTATATCCAAGATCATTTCTTAGGCTCTGCTTTCAGGCACCTAAACTAAGAGAGAAAGAATGGAACGTGAGATGGAGGCTTCAGGTGGCAACGTGGCTAGCTGCCTTCTTGAGCCAGGGAGTCCCAGCCGTTCCTCATAATAACTAACACTTATTCAGTGTTTACCATGCGCCTGACGCTGTCCTAAGCACTCTGTGTATTCGCTTATTTAATCTCCACAACAATCCCATGAAGTATAATTTCAAATCTCTATTTTACAGTTGAGGAAATTAAGGGGTAGAGATGTTAAGCAACTTGAAAGTTGCACAGACGCAAATTGTTGAAGTGGAATTCAAAGCCCTAGAGTCTTGTTCTAGCATCTGAACTTTTAAATCTTCAATTTGACTTCGGTCTCAATTCCAATAGCAGCAGCTAGTAGTGAAAAATTCATTCATGTAGGTGGAGTTGCTTGGCACAGGGAAAATCCAAGCAATGCTCAGGAGACAGGTGGAATTATCCTCAATATCAAACATGTTCATAAATGCAGCTGGCTGAGGTTAAGGTTTTCAGAAGTTGTCAATTAGAAAATAACTTGCAGCCTTGTAGTAAGGCTCCAGCCACCTTTTTTTTTAAGTTTAGGGAGGTATTTTTGTAACAAAAGATTCAGTAGAACAACTAATCATATTTAAGGAGGGTCATCAGCACATGTGCTATGTCTGCTAGCAGGGCCAACATGGAGCAAAGGTTAGTTTGAGCTGTCTTTAAAATAAATATATTCCCTTGCGCTCTTAGTGCTGCATATTTCTTCTCTGGCTATTTCTCCATCAGTTATAACCTCTTTTTTCCCTTTATCTTCTCGTCACATATGCTATTGGCTCTTCCTTCTAACAAAGGAATACATACATTTATTGTCTTACCCTTAAAACTCTAAGCTTCTCAAAATAACATGGTTTTTTTTTTTTTTTTTTTTTTGGCCTTTCCAGTGATTATACTTAGCACAATTCAAAATGACATTTCTGTGACCAAATATATTGATACTTCTTTTGGTTTTCTTGATGGAGCTGTCAGTCATATTTAAAACTGTAAAAACTCTTACAGATGTAGTCTCCCTTTCCTTCTTATTTTTCCCCCTGATTACATCTCCTTTTCTTATCCTTTATCATATTTTCTTTCTGCTCATCACTTTTCCCTTGTCTTCACTTTCTGAGGCTACACGCTCTCTGCATGACCTCATCTACTCCTCTGACTTCAGCTATTATTTCATTGTTGATAAATACTAAATCTGTACAAGCAACTGGTGCATTTTCTTTCAAAATCCTGATTCACTGTCAAACTTCCTACTGGACCTCACTGACAATTCCCGTACAGAGGTAATAGGAATAATGATGATGATGATGATGATAAGGACGTTGCTAGTGATAACATAAGTCTTCGGGACAGACAGCCTGGTTTGAAGCTGAGCTCTATGAATTAAATACAGGGTGGGGCAAAAGTAGATTTACAGTTGTTCATATGGAAAATAATACAACAATTAATACAGAATAATACAAGAATAAACTCTGTGTATAGATCATCTTAAGTAATTTCAGATATATAAGCTTCAGTTTCTGCATTTATAATATAAGGATACTTTTGCCTAATTTCTCCACTTACTACAGGGATTAAATGAAATAACTTATTAAAATACAGTTATTATTTGGCACATGATAAGCTTTAATTATTTAGAGTAAAAATAAATATGTATTATTTAATGTATACACATGGAACATTCATTTTCCTTATAAGCATTTTCTCATTTAACTTCCAATTAATACAACTAAAATTGAAACTCTTATGCTTTGTTTTTTTCTACAACTTATTTTTCACATAAATACTTCTTTTTTTTTTCCTTATATTAACACAACTAGTATGACAATTTCTTAGACTGAAAATGGGAGCCACTTTTTCTTTCTTCTTTTCCTTTCCACCTACTGGTCAATTTAAATAGTCCTAGAAAATCTCAACTCTCTATCCTCCTCTATTCCTAGTATCGCCAGCCTATTTTCTGACTCTACAATGTTCACCTGGTATACTTCTGTGATCTCTCTGCCTCCTGTATTGCTCTTTCAAGTAATCTTCAGAAATGCTTATTGTATCATTTCAATTCCCTATTAAACTAATTCAGCAACTCTCCATTGTTTATGGACTTAAGTCCAGATGCATAAATCCAGTCCTAAAACATCTCTGCCTGACTGCAGATGTCTCAGATGTCTGCAAGGCCACCTGTCCCCGCTTCCTAACTGTTAACCCACACCCTCCATACTGAAAGGTGCACAGATCTGTGCCTTCGCCTGTGCCATTTCTTCTATGGAAGTTTACTTCTTGCTTTATTAATCAGATAAACCCCTAGTCATCCTCCAACACTCTCCACTAATGTCGCTTCTTCATGCAAGCTTTCACATACTCCATTAAGCTGAGTTGCTATTTCCCATCTCTCTGCTTCTCTAGGATTTTCCATTATCAAAATATCTTTTCTATCAGACAATATATGCTTACTTTCAAGTCACTCTGGTTTTTTACTATTTTATGAATTCTTTGGAGATAAGCACTATCAGTAATCTTATCTCCATCACTTACACAGAAGTTTTTCAATAAATATGTGTTGAACAAATCAAGAAGTATATATCTCATGCATATATTACCACTAATACAAATGTGTATGTATTTTCACTAGTGTGCCCAAATGCAAACACATACAACCAGGAACAACAAAGCATGAGTTAAGTATAAGAGATACAGTATTTATTAGCATGAGTGCCTGCAGAAATGACCAGCAAGAAAAACGAAGCATGCTTACCTGGGCTTGGGAGTAGGTAAAGAAGCAAAAGCATTTTTTATTCCTACTTTGAGCTCAAAAAGAAGCAAAGGTTATAAATTGGACAAACCCTGTACCTTCTGGGAGTTGCGATAAAAATGATAAAACAAGATATTGAGTCTTACAATAACAAAAGTCCTCAAATAGCTGTTATATTTATCTCAGTTTTAAACACAGAGATTTTCAAAATCGAAAGACCAGGTTTTCCTGTAGCCTTTTGCCTGTGGTAACGGGACAAATACAAGGGAATGGGAAGGCAGCCTCAGCAAAGAGCAAGGGGCAGCTAAAAGGGTCCAGTTTTTGGAAGATAAGGTCAATGTGGAAGGTTATTACACTAGAGATAAAATCCTAAATTTTTTTTCTTCTGTGTAAATATGATCCGTGCAGGCACCTTGGAGCAGGATTTCTATACTGAGTTATATACAAGGAGAGTTAAAGATGAGCTTCCTAAACTGGGGAGGATGGCGGCAAAGTAGGTGGAAGCTGAGCACCCAACTGGGACACTTAGCTGTCCTTCCAAAGAACAAAGTGAACAGCAAACAGAATTTGAGCTGATATGAAATTTGGAAGCCACAGTGAGCAGAGGACGCTTCAAAATGGGCGGTAAGGAGGTGTTCTCGGGAGACAGGGAAAGTCCCCAGCCTGATGCCTTAGAACAACGCAGGACTTTAGAGGAGAGCCCGGTCTGTGATAGCAGCCTAGGTCCTCCCTCCCCTACCAGCGCAAGAAAAGTGCAGACCTCCTGGAGAGGCTTCAGCACAAAAAGTTGCTGGGGCAGAAAGGAAAGGCAGGCAGGGTGTGCAGGCGCACACGCAGCTGGCTGTGCACCTAAGCCAGGGCGGTGGTCGCAGGCAGGTATGGGGCAGTGTCAGAGAGTGGTGCAGACCCTGGCCGCACCTGGAGCCAGAAGAAGAGGAGGGCTGCAACTTGACTTGCTCTGTCTGAAATAGACTCTGGACTTGCCTCACGGATTGATCAAAGGGGTGCAAAGTGAGGTGGTTTACCCACATGCAAACGTGCAAAGTGGAGAGTGCTGGTTGCACAGCACTCCAAGGGTGTTGGCTGGAAACTGGGCACCTGTGATTGTTGCGGCCCAGAATGAGCCAACTTCTAGCAAACGTCTGCAAAGTAAAAACGGAGCCTAACCACCACCGCCTGTAGGGACTGAGAGGATCAGCGAAATCGGCCAGACACGCTTAGTAACTACCAGCAGGGGGCGCTCTTTTTTCTTTTTGTTTCTTTTTTCCTTTTCTGTTTCTTTTTTATTCAAGAGTAACACAGTAAGTCCTGGAGCTGAGAGAAAACCAGAGACAGATCAAGAAAGGAGACAGAAGGCAAAAACCAACACCTGAGACAAAGTTCACCTTGCCCTTCATTAGAACTTGCATTAAAAAAAAATTAATTTCTCTTTTTGTTTATATAGGTTTTTATTGTTTGTTTGTTTATTTCTGTTTGTCTTGGTGTGGCTTGTTTTTCTCCCTGTCATATTGTACCTTTTCTTCTTTCACTTCACTCATATTCCAAATAACTCACTACTATTGGTCTTTTACTTTTTATTCTTTTTATTCATGTTATATATTTTTACCATATTATTGTTATTCCAAAGACCATGCAGCACACCTCCCTCATCTTAATCCATTTCACCATCTTCCTGAGCTTTATTACTGTTATGGTAAACTTATTTACTCTCACACTATGCTGACTTCCTATCCCTTACTCTCACTATTGCTCCTTCATCTAACCTCGCGTAAGTACATAACTTTCTTAAGTCAGCTCACATTCTTCTCCCCCTCTGATAAGAATCTTGTTTCTTTTCCTCCTTATATGAACAGTAGCTAGTTAGGCAAAATACCGTGCTTATTGCTGTATTGCTCCAATGGAATTCATAGTTGTTCACTATTTGTTGGTTCTTTAAACCTCATAGAAAACCCTTCTCCTATATTACCCCATTTTGCCTTCCCTTTGCCCCTGATCAGTGGCATAAGGAATCTCTTTTCATTTTTTAAATTTGTTTCATTTCACCCTCTTTCAACCTGGGCTTTACTCTTTACTCTTGTTAGTTTGCTTCCCTCATCCTCTAAAATCATTTACTTTATGGTAGACATCTCATATTCAATTTTCCCTTTAGTACAATGTTCTAATTCCCATTCCACCTTTATTAAACTTCTTCCAGCTGTCGTAGCTATTGACCCTGCTGTGGTTTTTCTCCAATTTTAATCCCATTGGTCCAATTTTAATTGTATCTCAGACCTCATAGTGTACTTTCCCTTTTCTTACCCTATTGTTCCCATCACCCTTACGTCTTTTACTTATGTTTAAAATTTTGTTCTCTCCCTATCTTTTCCTCAGTTCTATCCCTGCTTTTATCAATTCTCCTCCCTCTTACCACTCAATAACATTTACCCCTCTTTTGATCATCTCATATTCCCTTTGTCATATCTTTTAATATCCATAATCTCTATCTTTAGCAATATTTACTCAAGTGTGGCTGAGATGGTTGATGCAATAGGGCAGTCCTTTTTGTTGGCATAGGTTCGGTTGCCTGATAATAATGCTTTGTTAACCAACACCAACACAACAGCATAAAAGACAAGGCAAGAGTTGTGACTACCAGTAAGCCTGCCAGAGGGGAGAACCCATCAACAAAGAACGCACCAGCAAATAAAGCCCAAGTACAATAAGAGAGCCCACACAAATGGAAGAAAGGACAATCCTAGAGTATCCAGACAAGGAGATCAAAGAGATTGTACCAGTGAGTCACACAAACTCCTACCACAGAAGACTACCTCATGAAGACAGCTGATAAAGTAGAGCATTCTGGGTCACAGAAATAACTAAAAAGAGCCAGCTAAAGTGGGGAGACAAAGAAGGAGCCCTAAATTGAAAGGAATGAAAGCACCCCCAGTAAAAGAGCAAAATGAAATTGAGGCAAGCAATTTACCAGACATAAAATTTTAAAAAAATGGTTTTAAGGTTGTTCAAGGTACTCAGCAACAACTACAAGGAACTGAGTAAGATCTACAACAACATGCAAAAGGAAATAGAAAATATAAACAAGAACGAGGAAGAAATGAAGAATACAATATCTGAAATTAAGAAAAAAAACACTAGAAGGTATTACAAGCAGGCTAGATGAAGCTGAGGACCAAATTAGTGAGGTGGAAGACAAAGTAGAGAGAAATAACTAGGTAGAGCAGCTGCACACACACACACACACACACACACACACACACACACACACACACACTCGAGACTCAAAAAGTACAAGGATGGCTAAAGGGACCTTCAGGACAACATAAAACATACCAACATTTGAATCATAGGAATGCCAGAAGGAGAAGAAAAGGAGCAAGGGATAGAAAACCTATTGGAAAAAATGATAGAAAACTTCCCTAACTTGGAGAGAAGAAAAGCCATGCAAGTATAGGAAGCACAAAGGGTCCTAATCAAGATGAACCCAAAGAGGCCTACTCCAAGACACATCATATTTAAAATGCCAATTTTTAAAGGCAAAGAGAGAATATTAAAGGCAGCAAGGGAGAAACAGGAAGTAACATACAAGGGAGTTCAGATAAAGCTAGCAGCTGATTTCTCAACAGAAACAGTGCAAACTAGAAGGGAATGACAAGAAATATTCCAAGAAATGAAAAGCAAAGGCCTGCAGCCAAGACTACTCTACCCAGCAACTATATCATTTAAAATCAAAGGTGAAATAAGCAGTTTCCAAGACAAAAGAAGGTTAAAAGTATACACCTCTACCAAACTAGCACTGTAAGACATGCTAAAGGTATTGCTTTAAGCCTGGCTGGTGTAGCTCAGTGGATTGAGTGTGGGCTGGGAACCAGAGGGTCCCAGTTCGATTCCCAGTCGGGGCATATGCCTGGGTTGTGGGCCAGGTCCCCAGTGGGGGCCATGTGAGAGGCAACCATACATTGCTTTCTACCTCTCTTTCTCCCTCCCTTCTCCTCTCTCTAAAAATAAATAAATAAATCTTTAAAAAAAAAACAAAAAAAAAATAAAGGTATTGCTTTAAGAAGATGAAGAAAAAGAGTGAGAGTGGGGCAAGATGGAGGTGTAGGTAGACATACTGTGCCTCCTCACCCAACCAAAAGAGGAAAAACAGCAATTTAAATAAACAAAAATAGCCAGATCTGACAGAAAATTGAACTGACTGGAAGACAACCAAGGAGTTAAAGAAGACACATTCATCCAGACAGGTAAGCGGGGTGGAGCCAGGCGAGAAGCGTGTGGCGAGCAGGGTAGAGAACGCACAGTGAGCCAGGCGGTGAGCGCACGGCAGGACGGCAGTTTGTGGATGGTACTGGCAGCGCTGTAGCTGCCAGGAGAGACCTGCGGCAGGCGTGCCTGACCAAAACGCAGCCAGCACCCGGCCCACCCGGACCCAACCCAGTGGGGACAAGGTTGGTGGACCAGGTGGGCCCTCATTTGTGTGCAGATAAACCAGGAGAAAAAGTTGGGAGCAGAGCAGACAGAGCAGCAACCCACCAACTCGGAGAAATAAGACCTCAAACCACCAATTGAGGGGACCTGTGGGAGCTGAGGCGGCGGTGGGAGGAACTCCTGGCCTCACAGGAGAGTTCGTTAGGGAGACCTACAGGGACTAGGAACTGTGCAGACCTGCCCACTCAACCTGGAGCCAGCGCAGGGGTGCCCAACTTGTTTGGGGGTAGCAGTGCGGAGAGCAGAGCAAGCGCCATTGTTCTCTCAATACCCGCCCCCACAGACAGCATCACAACACAGAGATGAGGGTTGCCCCATCCCCACTGACAGTGTCACAAAATAGCGATGTGAGTTGACCCACCCTGGTGAACACCTAAGGCTCTCCTCAGTTTTCTCTTTTTTTTCTCTGTAGAACACCTAAGGCTCCGCCCCTTAAAGTAACAGGCGCACTGAGAAAAAAATGGCCCAAATGAAAGAACACATCAAAGCTCCAGAAAAAATACAACTAAGTGATGAAGAGATAGCCAACCTATCAGATGCACAGTTCAAAGCACTGGTAATCAGGATGCTCACAGAATTCGACAAAAAATTGTCACAATTACTTGAACAAATGAAGGATGATATAAAGGAAATGAGGGGAAATCTGCAGGGAACCAATAGGGATGAGAAGGAACTGGGACTCAAATCAATGGAGTGGACCAGCAGAAAGAAAAAAAACATACAAACAGAAAAGAATGAAGAAACAAGAATTCAAAAAACTGAAGAGAGGCTTAGGAACCTCCAGGACATCCTTAAATGTCCCAACATCCGAGTCATAGGTGTGCCAGAAGAAGAAGAGGAAGACCAAGGGATTGAAAACTTATTTGAACAAATAATGAAGGAGAACTTCCCCAAGCTAGTGAAGGAAATAGACTTTCAGGAAGTCCAGGAAGCTCAGAGAGTCCCAAAGAAGTTGGACCCAAAGAGGAACACACCAAGACACATCATAATTACATTATCCAAGATTAAAAATAAGGAGAGAATCCTAGAAGCAGCAAGAGAAAAGGAGACAGTTACCTACAAAGGAATTCCCATAAGACTGTCAGCTGATTTCTCAAAAGAGACCTTGCAGGCAAGAAGGGGCTGGAGAGAAGTATTCCAAGTCATGAAAGGCAAGGGCCTACATCCAAGAATACTCTATCCAGCTAAACTCTCATTTAGAATGGAAGGGCAGATAAAGAAAGTACTCCTCAGATAAGGTCAAGTTCAAGGAGTTCATCATCACCCAGCCTTTACTGTATGAAATGTTAAAGGGATTTATATAAGAATATAATCAGCAAAAGAAAAAAGCAAACAAAATATAACCAGAGACATTGAAATTAAGAATAATCTGACAGTAACCAGAGGGGAGGGGGGAGGGGACAATGAGGCGAAGGGTTTTCAGGAACTACTATAAAGGACACAAGGACAAAACCAAGGGAGAGGGTGGAAGAAAGCGGGGGAGGTGGGTTTGGCTGGGGTTGGGGGATGTGGTGGGGGGAAAATGCAGACAACTGTAAATGAACTACAATAAAGTAATTAAAAAAAAAGAAGATGAAGAAAAAGAGTGAGAGTGAGAGGAACACAGGTACAAAGGGGAAAAATGGCGATGAATAAGTACCTATCAAAATAACTGTAAATTGAGTTAATGCTCCAATCAAAAGACATAGGGTAGAAGAATGGATAAAAAAAAACGTGACCCACACATATGCTGCCTATAAGAGGCCCACCTCAGAACAAAAGAGCTACACAGACTGAAAGAGAAGATTTGGAAAAAAATATTCCAAGAAAATGAACAGGAAAAAAAACTGGTGTAGCAACACTTATGTCAGACAAAATAGACTTCAAAACAAAAGCCATTAAAAGAGACAAGAAGGACCCTTAATAATACTCAAGGGAAGAATCTGCCAAGAAAACATTAACATTGTAAACATATATGCACCCAACATAGGAACACCCAAATATATAAAGAAAATCTTGGAGGACTTCAAGAAACACATAGATAGCAACATACTTATAGTAGGGGATTTTAACACCCCACTGCCAATGATGGATAGATCTTCCAAACAAAATACCAACAAGGATATAAAGGCTCTGAACCACACACTAGAAGAAATGGACCTAACTGATAACAAACCTTTCATACCAAAGAAGCAACATACACATTCCTTTCAAATGCGCATGGAACATTTTCAAAGATAGACCACATGATAGGACAAAAAGCAGCTTTAACAAATTCAAGAAAATTGAAATCATATCAAGTACTTTCTCAGATCACAAGAGCTTGAAACTAGAAGCCAACTTCAAGGATAAAACTCAAAACCATTCAAATTCATGGAGACTGAATAGCATGCTATTAAACAATGAATGGGTTAATAATGATATCAAGGAAGAAATCAAAAAGTTTCTGGAAACAAATGGAAATGAACACACACCAGTCCAAAACCTTTGAGATGCAGTGAAAGGAGTCCTGAGAGGGAAGTTCATAACAAGTCAGGCCTACCTAAAAAAGATACAAACATTTTAAATCAACAACCTAACCCTACATCTACAAGAACTGGAAGATCAACAACAAACAAAGCCCAGAGAGAATAGAAGGAAAGAAATAGTCAAGATCAGAGCAGAATTAAATGACATAGAGACTAAAAGAACAATTCAAAGTATCAATAAATCCAGGAGCTGGTTCTTTGAAAAAGTAAAATCAACAAACTTTTATCCAAACTCATCAAGAAAAAAAGAGAGAGTACCCCAAAAATACAATCAGAAATGAAAGAGGAGAGATTACAAGTGATACCACAGAAATAAAAGGATTGTAGGAAATTACTATGAACAACTATATGCCAAGAAATTTGAAAATCTGGATGAAGTGGACAAATTCCTAGAAACATATAATCTTCCAAAACTGAACCAAGAGGAAGAGGAAAGCCTGAACAGACTGATAACAGCTAATGATATTGAAGCAGTAATCAAAAAACTAATGGCACACGAAAGCCCTGGGCTGGCCAGTTTCACAGGAGAATTTTACAAAACATTTAAGGAAGAGCTAACCTCTATCCTTCACAGACTATTTCAAAACATCCAAGAAGAGGGAAGACTCCCAAATTCTTTTTTTAAAAGTATTTTACTTATTTACTTTTAAAGAGATAGGAAGGGAAGGAGAAAGAGAGGGAGAGAAACATCAGTGTATGGTTGCCTTTCACGCACCCCCTTCTGGGGACCTGGCCCGCACCCCAGGCATGTGCCCTAACTAGGAATCGAACCAGTGACCATTTGGTTCGCAGACCCAAACTCAATCCACTGAGCTACACCAGTAAGGGCTCCCAAACTCTTTTTATGAGGCCAGTATCATCCTAATTCCAAAACCAGATAAACATACAACAAAGAAAGAAAACTACAAGCTAAACTGCTGATAAACATAGACACTAAAATCTTCAACAAAATATTGGCAAACCACATCCAGCAATACATTAAAAAGATCATACACCATAATCAAGAGGGATTCATCCCAAGGATGCAAGGATGGTACAATATGCAAAAATCAATAAATGTAATACATCACATAAGCAAAAGGAAAGACAAAAATCACATGATCATATCAATAGATGTGGGAAAAGCACTTGATAAGGTACAGCACCCATTTATGATAAAAACACTTAGCAAAGTGAGAGTAGAAGGAGCATTCCTCAACATAATAAAGGCCATATACAAGAAACCAACAACCAACATCATACTCAATGGGCAAAAACTAAATGCTTTCCCACTAAGATCAGGAGCAAGACAAGGATGTCCACTTTCACTACTTCTATTCAACATAGTATTGGAAATCCTAGCCACAGCATTCAGACAAGAAGAAGAAATAAAGGTATCCAAATTGGAAAGGAGGAAGTGAAACTGTCATTATTCGCAGATGACATGATAGTGTACATAGAAACCCTATAGACTCCATCAAAAGACTCCTCAACATAATAAGTGAATTTGGTGAAACAGTGGGATACAAAGTCCATATTCAGAAACTGAAGGCATTTTGTACACTAACAATGAAATATCAGAAACAGAAATTAGGGGAAAAAAATCCCATTTGCTACAGCAACAAGAAAAATAAAGTACCTGGGAATAAACCTAGCCAAGGAGGTAAAAGACCTGTACTCAGAAAAAGACACAACACTAAAGTAAGAAATTAAGGAGGACACAAATAAATTGAAGCATAACTTGTTCATGGATTAGAAGAATTAACATCATCAAAATGTCCAAGCTACCCAAAGCAATTTATAGATACAACACAATCCCTATTAAAATACCAATACATATTTCACAGATACAGAACAAACATTTCAAAAGTTTATGTGGAACCATAAATGACCCTGAATAGCTGCAGCAATTTTGAGAAAGAAGAACAAAGTAGGAGGGATCACAATAGCTGATAACAAAATATGTTACAAGTCCACTGTAATCAAAACAGTCTGGTCCTGGCATAAGAACAGACCTATAGATCAATGGAACAGAATAGAGAGCCCAGAAACAAACCCATGTCTCTATGGTCAATTAATATTAGACAAAGAGGGCAGAATCATAAAATGGAATAAAAATAACCTCTTTAGCAAATGGTGTTGGGAGATCTGGACATCTACATGCAAAAAAATGAAACTAGATGGCCAAGTTACATCAGACACAAAATAAATTCAAGATGGATAAAAGACGTAAATATAAGTTGCAACAATGTAAGTGTCAAAGAGTAGAAAATAGGCAGGAAATTTCAGATATTCAATGCAGCAGTATTTTCACCAACATGTCCCCTAGAGGAAGGGATATAAAGGAAAGAACAAACAAATGGGAATACATCAAATTAAAAAGCTTCTGCACAGCTAAAGTAAAAAACAGCAACATCAAAAGGGAAACATCCAAATTGGAAAATGTATTTGTCAATGATACTGCAGACAAGAGTTTGATCTCCAAAATATATAAAGAACCCATGCAACTCCACACCAGGATGACAAACAATCCAATTAAAAAACTGACAAAGGACCTGAACAGACACTTCTCCACGGAAGATATACAGAGAACCCATAGACATATGAAAGGATGTTCAGCATTGCTAGCCATCAGAGAGATGCAAATTAAAACCACAATGAGATACCACTGCACACCTGTCACCATGGCCATCATGAACAAATTACCAAGTGCTGGAGAGGTTGTAGAGAAAAGGGAACTCTAGTACACTGTTGGTGGGAATGCAGACTGGTGTAACCACTGTGGAAAACTGTATGGAATGTCCTCAAAAAAACTAAAAATGGAACTGCCTTTCAACCTGGCAATTCCACTGTTGGGATTATACTCTAAGAATCCTGAAAAACCAATTCAGAAGAACCTATGCATCCCAATGTTTATACCAGCGTTATTTACAACAGCCAGGTGCTGGGAATAGCCTAAATGCCCATCAGTAAATGAATGGATCAAAAAGCTGTGGTACATTTACACAATGAAATACTACACAGCAGAAAGAAAGAAGGAACTCCTACCATTTGTGACAGCATGGATGGAACTGGAGGTTATTATGTTAAGTGAAATAAGCCAGATGGTGAAAGACAAATACCATGTGATCTCACCTATAAGTGGAATCTAATCAACAAATGAAACATGTGAGCAAAATAGAAACAGAGACGTGGAAATAAAGTACAAAATACAGTGACCAGAGGCGTTGGGGGACGGGGACAATGGGGGAAAGAAAGGGAAAAGTCAAGGAACATGTATAAAGGACATGTGGACAAAGGCAAGGGGAGGGGGAGGACTAAATGTGGAAGAATGTGGAGGCAGGGGAGAGTAATGGGGAAAAGTGAG
The DNA here is from genome assembly GCA_004026765.1 of Micronycteris hirsuta. Taxonomy (NCBI): domain Eukaryota; kingdom Metazoa; phylum Chordata; class Mammalia; order Chiroptera; family Phyllostomidae; genus Micronycteris; species Micronycteris hirsuta. The sequence goes on from PVJI01015569.1 coordinate 13,365, forward strand.
GACAACTATTATTGAATAACAATTAATTTTTAAAAAAGGAAATAAAAGGCAACTTAACTATAAGCTTATGTATAACTGCAGTTCCAATAACATAGATAGAAATAACAGTGCCCCAAGTGTAACGCCCTTGTGAATTTTAGCTGTGCTCTAAAGTTTACAATGAAAACTCTCACTGCCAACACCTTTGTCTATTAACATTCTCATGTATAGAACTAACCAGAATTTTCACTTCCAATCCATGCTCAATCCTATACTCTACATTGAACTAAGTGTAAACAAAAGGCTTTACACACATTTTAAAAAAGAAAAAGATGAGCCTCCTTCCCCAGCGAAAAAAGGAAATGTAATGCTGAAGAGAAAAGGCCGCTTTTTACAAACCCTGCAGAAACTTCTGAAGAAACGCAGGCCCCTGGACTCATTCCCTGCTCTCACCTGCTGGACTGGGCTGAGATTAGCACGGAGCTGTGGATTTTGATGCACAGAACAACATTCCAAGCAACCGAGCCACGCTGGCCAGGGCCTTGCTGGATTTTTGTTCCTAGACACTGAGAATATTTCTCCATCCTAAACCTTTGCCAATCCCTTGTCTTAAAGATACAACCTAAATTCTCTAAGGGCCTAAACAGTGGATTTTCCAAGGAGGAATTTATTAAAAATGAGGTCATGAGAGCTGAGGTAAATAGTGCATTCCCATGAGTCTGACTTCGTAAGATATTCTGAAGTCTTTTATATTATACTTGTAGACACAGGTTGGAGTTTCTGCGTCTCCCTTGATTTCAAACTCTATTCAAAAGAGACAAAATTTTAAAAGGGCAAATCGTTTTCAACATATATTGATTATTTAACCCAGCAATTCTATTCCTAGGTGTTCAAGAGAAATGAAAACTTTGGCCCACACAAAATCTTTATTCAAACTAGCCAAACACTTTTAAAAAACCCAAATGTGCATCAGTACATGAATGCACAAATAAACCATGGCATGTCTTTATGATCCATCCATTTAACAGACTACTATGCAGCAGAAAATCAAAAAGGAAAAAAAAAAATTCTTGGTAACTGTAACATCATGGTTAAATCTCAAAAACATTGTTAAATAAAAGAAGTAGACACAAAGGAGTTTACACTGTATGATTTCCTTTATATGAAATTCTAGGGTCAGTAGTTACTTGGGGATCAGTCGTACAGGAACTGGCAGCAAAGAGGCACAAAGAAATTATGTGATGCCAGAAAGTATTGCATGTTTTGATTGTGGAGCTAGTTACAGAGGTACATAAATTCATTAAAACTAATTTAACTATACATTTTAAATAGGTGTATTTTATGATATTTAAATTACATGCTCATAAAAGCATTTTCTAAAAATCTAATTTGTATGTCAATTTAAAGATAGGGAGATTTCAGAAGTAAGGTTATAGAAATAGCAACTCAAATGAAATTCATTCACTGAATCATTTGTAACAAAGTTATTGAAGCAAAGGTTTTGAAGCTAGAGTGTACATATTTTTACAATATGTTATCAAGGATTTTTAGAAATAGAAACACTTACTGGTAGTACATTGTAGAATTTTTTTAAATTACTTTATTGTTGTTCAATTGCAGTTGTCTGTATTTTCTCCCCACCCCTTCCCCTCATCCCAGCCAAACCCACCTCCCTCCGTTGCTTCCACCCTCCCCCTTGGTTTTGTCCATGTGTCCTTTATAGTAGTTCCTGGAAACCCTTCTCCCCACTGTCCCTTCTCCCCTCCCCTCTGACTATTGTTAGATTGTTCTTAATTTCAATGTTTCTGGTTATATTTGGTTTGCTTTTTTCTTTTGTTGATTATGATCCAGTTAAAGGTGAGGTCATATGGTATTTGTCCCTCACCACCTGGCTTAATTTCACTTAGCATAATGCTCTCCAGTTCCACCCATGCTGTTGTAAAGAGTATAAGCTCCTTCTTTCTCTCTGCTGCATAGAATTCCATTGTGTAAATGTACCATAGTTTTTTGAGCCACTCATTTGCTGATGGGCACTTGGGTTGCTTCCAGCACTTGGCTATTGTAAATTGTGCTGCTATAAACATTGGGATGCATAGGTTCTTTTGGATTGGTGTTTCAGGCCTCTTAGGGTATAATCCCAGCATTTTTAGTTTTCTGAGGAAATTTCACACAGTTTTTCACAGTGGTTGCACCAGTCTGCATTCCCACTAACACTGCACTAGGGTTCCCTTTTCTCTGCATCCTCTCCAACACTTGTTTGTAGATTTGTTTATGATGGCCATTCTGACTGGTGTGAGGTGGCATCTCATTTTGGTTTTAATTTGCATCTCTCTGATGGCTAGTGATGCTGAGCATCTTTTCATGTGTCTCTGGGCCCTCTGTATGTCCTCCTTGGAGAAGTGTCTTTTCAAGTCTTTTGCCCATTTTTTTAATTGGGTTTTTTGTCTTCCTGGAGTGGAGTTGTGTCAGTTCTTTATATATTTTGGAGATCAAATCCTTGTCTGAGTTATCATTGGAAAATATGTTTTCCCACACTGTAGAATTTTTATGAGGATTTATATTGCCATAAGTGTAAGCAAACTTCAAAATATTTGCACAGCATAGGAGTCATTGGTAACTTAGTTGCAAAACACCAAAGCAGAAATCCAAATTTGATGACCTTTGCTTTGATGGTAGGTGGATGTTACTAGAACAGCACAAGAGAGTTTTACAACCAAAGAAATAATGATAATATCTTCCTTCAAGGAAAAGATGATTATCTGGTTTTGTCATTCACCTTCTCACCTTCTTACAATGAAACATTCTTCCAAGTTCTGCCCTGTACTCTAGGAGACTCATCTCTAAAGAATATGTCCCTGCATTCCCTTGCTGACTGGCTTCCATTTGATGTACACTGTGGAAAGTGCCCACAGAGGACAAGAGAGCAGGAGTGGAAACAGAGGTAGAGTATTTCTTCCCTGCTTGCTCCCTGCTCTGGGCTCTGCTTTCTGATATTTCCATGTGCCAACTCTTGCAGGAGGTCCCTCCTCTGGATTGAATCTCTCCCTGAAATATAAGTAGTACATTATTTCCTCCCTTCTTCCTTCAAGGTAGTAATGGCATCCTGCTCTTGTGTCTCAGGGTATCTTTTTTTTTAAGATTTTATTTATTTATTTTTAGAGAGAGGAGAAGGGAGGGAGACAGAGAAGGAGAAAGCAATGTATGGTTGCCTCTCACATGGCCCTCACTGGGGACCTGGCCCTGTCTCAGGGTACCTTGATATCCCTTGGCGTTTCCCTTAATTCTGTCCTTACCGCTATAACCAATCACTTCATTGCAGTTTCATGAAGCATCTAGGTTTTATGCCAGGTTATAGACTGATACAATCACATTTTAACACTGAGGAAAAGGAAACTAACCTTTTAAATAAAATAATTGTAAAAAGGAGATTATTTGTTGAAAATACATGCTTGAAAATGTTTCTGTTCACGTATGATTTTATGGCTAATGGTAATGTGCGCTATGTATAAAATGTCTCCCCCAAACTTGAAAAAAATAATATAATTCTCTAAAGCATTTAAAGTCTCCTGTGAAGAGTGTCTATAGGTTTTGAACAATTTTGTTTAAAATATTTTCTTCAAATAATTTTTAAACTTTGTTTTTATTGTTGACACTATTACATATGTCCCCATTCCCCACCCCCCCGCCCCGACACACTTTGCCCACCTCCACCAGTCCCCACTCCCCTCTTCCCTCTGGGCATTGCCACATTGTTGGCTGTGTCTATTGGTCATGCACGTATGTTCTTCGGCTATTCCCTTAAGCTTCTTTTACCCAGCATCCCCTTCCCCCACCCACAGCTGTCAGTCTGTTCCGTGTACCCATGCCTCTGCTTCAAAATATCTGATCATAAATAAGGTACATAGTTATAAAACTAGTCAGCAGGAGAGAGTAACTGACATTAGTAAATATTGAAATTTACCAGCTGTGTCTTAACAAAAATTTTTATATGACTATAGATGGATTTTTAAAAAATGAATATAATTGTTTTGCTATTTCTCAGTTCTGTGAACCTCAGCAAATATTAAATTTTCTTGGCTTCTGTTTCACTATCTTAGAATAGTACTCACGCTGCCCTGGCCGGTGAGGCTTAGTGGTTGGAGCGTGGTCCTGTAAACTGTCCTGTAACCGAAACGTTGCAGGTTGCAGTTTGATTCGTGGTCACCGCACATACCTAGGTTGCGGGTTCATTCCCAGTCGGCCGCCGGTGGGTACGATCCTTGTCCAGTTTCGGATCCCTGGTCTGGGTGTGTGCAAGGCAACCAATCCATGCTTCTCTGGCATCGTTTCTCTCTTTCACTTCCTCTTTCCCCTCCTCTCTCTCTCTCTCTAAAAAAGAGAAAAGAAAAGAAAAAGAAAAAGGAAAACATTCTCAGGGAGGATTAAATAAATAAATAAATAAATAAAACCCACTTTATGAAGCTACGAACAATAGATGTATACCACCTTCCCCCTGCAGAGTAGATGTACAACAAATGGCAGCTAAATGATTACTCCTCTGTCCCTACTCTCTGTGCTGAATCTCACGTTGGACACAGCTCTTATTTTTACGAGGACTTACATTCCTAACTCCAGCTGTGTTTCTCTCTGCCCCCTTAGGTGAATCCACCTGCATACCCCATGAAGAAAGATATTTTATTTATAAAGTGTGAGAATTTTATTCTTAATTATTATTCTTCCTACTTTTAATTGAAGTATTAGTTAACTTTGTACAACAATCTATGGGAGTAGTTATTTCTGGAAGGATTAGCAATAACAACAAAAACAAAAGCTATCAAATGTACTTTTGAAGGAAACGCAAGGCAATTCCCTTACTTGAATCAATTTTAGACATTACTCCAATAACTGATGCCCCACAAACTCTTGGTAATTATTTCCTTTTTTTTTCCTGGAGCCATTGAAGTTAGCATTTGCTAGCCTTGTACCAATCCTTAGGACTCTCAGGAGCACACAAGCCTATCTTTGAAAAGTCCTTTCATCTCTTTGTCAGAACTCTTTGCTACCCTAATTTCTTCATCCCAATTGTAATGACTTTGGGCTGCCCCCTGCTGTCCAATGCTACCAAAAATGATGACTTACCTGGAAAGGAACTTGCCTTGATTCTAAAACATATCCTTGCCCATTCCAATGACTTAAGAATTGGCCTCTGACAAATCCATCAGAGCCAAATAGTGTTACTCTCAGCACTGAGCAGAGCACTTGACATATATTCTTATTAGTGCACAAGTATACTGTTTCATTTTTCTGAACACCTGGCCAGCAACATTGAATTTTAAGATTAAATGCAGCAAGAATGAAGGTGTTAGTTAATGCTATGGTGGTAATCATTTATCAATGTATAAATGTATCAAATCAACATGTTGTACACCTTTAATTTACGCAATGTTATGTGTCAATTATATCTCAATAAAGCTGGAAAAAATCAAAAGAGCTTCACTCATGAGAAAATCAATAAAGGAGACCTCAACCAAGATTGGAATCAAGAGGTCCTGTAGGGGGAGCCTTTTCCCAAACCACTCATAGTTTGTTGCCCCAAATAAGAAAGAGATCCTACCTTGCATCTCCAACAGAGAGCTATTTCCTACTCTACAGCCCCAGCGACAACCCAGCCAATGAAAAGCCAATATACATTCCCAAACCCAGATTCCTCCAATGGAATCTTTGTTTACAACAACCCCTCCTAAATCCATAAAGGAGGGTTCTCTCCTCTGTTTCTTTGGACTTGGCTGTGGTTCCGCATTAGACCACATGTCCTAAATCATGTTTTATTGTTGTTGTTGCTCTTGTATAAATTCATTTTTGCTGGAGAATACCTGACTGCCTGTCTGTTCAAGGTCAACATGCAACAGCACCATTAGACTTCGGCTCACCTAGAGCTGGTTTTGTATTGAAATCTTGCGATCTTTTAAAAATCATTATTAACTAATATTAAGTCGAGTTTCTCCAACTCATGCTTATGAAACTTTTTAAGCCAAAGTACAAGTTTACATTTAGCTTGAGTAGAGTGAGGGCTTATATACCTCAAGCATCCTTGTATTAATGCCATCATAGATCCCTAATAGATCTGGTCTCAGCATCCTGGTTTCTTCAAGCTGACATGCTTTTCCATCCTTTTCTTCAATATTGAAATTCAAAAGAGGGAGGAAATCAAGAAAAGCGGGCTTTAAAATGCAGGAAAAAAGAAGTTGGAAAGAAAGAAGGAAAATAATGAAAAGGTAAGAGGAAGAAGGAAAGATATTTCTCTGTCCGTAAAATAATACTCAGAAAAAAAGTTAAAGATTTTTATTGTGAAATAAAAACATTATAATGGGAAAGATAGAAAAATTCTCACAGGCTCATCTCAGGCTATGGACTATCCGATCTTGTAAGTTAGGTTTGTGGAACCGACAAAGCCCTGATCTCAGAACTGAGCCTTGCAGGAATCATGCTGGTGCCAAGTTCTGAGAATGCAGCATTTTGTAACAAAGAGTTATGCAATGAGGCCCTTCAGAACTGGATCCACTCCAACCAGACCAAGCTCAGAGTGAGAAATAGCAGGGTCTGTGGCTGTTATTTCTCTTGGGGCAAAGAAGGTGGTAACTCTTGGAGGTGATTGTAAATGAGAAACAACAAGCCTTCTCAAATTCTTAAGGTGCCAGAAGTTTCTGAATTCTAATTATCAGAGTGAGCATATCTCCCAGCCTTCATTTCCTAGCAAGTTTTGGCAAGTTTAAAGAAACTTTCTCTGGAAATCCCCAATGCCAAGGAGCAGTTGCGGCTTGCATTACTGTGGGCCAAGTTCTGACAGCTGAAACACACACACACACACACACACACACACACACACACACACACACACACACACACACACCCCTGCAGGGAAAGGAATGCTGGGAAAAAATTGGGATTGATGGTAAATGCAGGGAAGCCTGCAGGCACACAACACATCTATCCAGAATCATTTATAAAAATCTCTACTTTCATGCCTTTCAGAAAGAAGCTCAGTGTAGGTGGAGAAGCTATGGAAATGAGAGAGACTCTCCTCTATGATTTTTCAGAATAAGAAATGGTTGAGGATGCAGAGGTGAGAGATATTCAATCTGAACCTAATATTAGGTGCCCCCAAGACCATTAGTCTGTTCAGACAGTGAGGGTCTTAGTAAACTATTGAGGCAGGTGCTATACCCCAGGCACTAAATCTCAAGATCACAACCATTCCAATTTATCATATAGTCGGTTCAAAGAAACAATGTTCTTGGAGGCTAGTTAAAAGGAAACACACAGTTGATACAAGACAGCACCTCAAAACTCACCTGTGAGTCAGTCATGAGATTGTTGTTCCTTGCTACACAATTCACTGGTCCTAGTACTACAATAGTTTCGACTCTCTCCTGAGTGCTTTCAAAAAGTTTCAGGGCTACTATATTGTAGAACTGTAAGCCCTTCACAGTTTTTTTGACTGCTAAAAAAATTAGTGATTAAGAACCTGGGCTCAGAAACTGGACTGCCTTAATGTGAATTCCAGTTCTACATGTCCTGGCCTTTTGAATTTAGGCAAGTTACTTCAGTTTCTTATGTCTTAGTTTCTTCATCTCCCATGTGGTGATCTTAATAATATCTACCTCATAGGCTTACTGTGAGGTTAAAATGAATTACCTATACAAAGTTCTTAGAACAGTGAGTGACATAAAAATTGTTAGCAAATGGTAGCTAATATATTATTGCAACTATTATTCTCATAATTTGAATGGAGTTTGTGCCCCACTCAGAGCAAGTGGACATGCCACTATCCTGTGTTTTCAGTCTTATTTTGGGCCCGCTTAAGGTATCTAGCCTCCAGAATGCCCATTCCATGATCCATGCCTCTCAGTATTCCTGTCATGTGCTGTCTCCTCCCACACTGAATTATGTTTGGGCCTGTGTGAATAGTAGAACACAGTGAGAAGTGACAGTGGATTACTTCTGAGGCTAGATCATAAATTCCCTTGTAGCTTGCACCTGGACTTTTTAAATCAACATTCTGTCCTCATCCCTGAGATGGTGTGTACAAATTCCAGCTATCCTGAGGTTATCATGCTAAGAAGAAACTCCAGTTAGTTCATGATAAGAAGCTTTGTGGAGAAAAAGAGGGAAGACCAATTCGTCCCCATATTACAACCCTTGTGGGTCCCCACAGACACTCAGATCATACATATCTAGGACCCTCAACACCATGGAGTTTTCCTCACACAAATGACAGATTCACAAGCTAAATAAATGATTGTTGTTATAGGTTGGGTTTTTATGCAGCAATTAATAACCAAAGCACTGTTTTCCCCTATGACTTTTTGCTTCCCTTTTTTATTCTACCTTTAATTGATGTGGACTTGCAGATAAAATTCTTTTAAAGTTGTTTTAAATTCCCCTTGGAGAAGCACAGTATCCATAAAAAATAAAATGGAAAAAGAACTATAGAAATGACTATTAAGTATTTGAAATAAGGCCTTTGATTCCTATCTCATCCACAACACACACTCTCACTTAAACGTTAATTGAATAATCCTGAAGTTGTATCAATGCCTTATATCTCTTCTTTGTTATGAAATTAGGGAGTGTGGACCACATGTTCAGAGATAAAATAAGGATTAGGGCCAGAAGCATTAGAATTTGTTTTTCTGTGTGCTCCGCCACATCCGTGTACCAACAGATGGCCATAAGAGCTTCACTGAAGCTACTCTGAACTCAAGATTTCAGAAGCAGAAAATAGGTCAGATCTATTCATGATGCGCATGTGTCTTCTCCTTAAGTCCTTTGAGGTGCTCTCTCAAACTTTCCCTCTTTCTTAGATCTGTTATCTCACCTTAAGAGCCAAAACTGCTTTCTCATCTTGCAGATTTCCACTCTGTTCTGTTCCAGGCTTGTTCTCCCTCTGTCTGGCAATGAAGCTCTGTTCCCTGAACTCCTTCATTTGGCCTGAATTAGTATTTCAGTTTTGCTGGGTTTTCTCTGTTTGCCACTCCATACCCATTTTCAGCCTATCTTTTTTTTACCTCTAAGCTTAGGAAGTTGACTTCTATGGGCTCTATCATGCAGGCTCTCTTACCCTTTGAATATGAGCAACAGTAGGCTTGAGGAAATGAGAAATCTTGGCATTTTATAATGAAAGCTTCCACAGAGGTGCTGAAGAAGGTTTGGTAAGCCTCATCCACAAATAAGAATGGAAGGCACAAGCTAAAGCTTGTGCTTAAGCTACAGGTCTTATCTGGTGACCTTGCATCTCACTGTGAACTATGGTATTCATTGCTTGAGAAATCAGCCAAAATAGACAAAAATATTTTGTAAAAATCTTGTGATGATTCAATCAACACATATAGATTGAGGGTCTGTTATGTGTAAGATAATACTATGCTAGAAATACCATAATAAATAGAATGCAATCCTTACCCTTAAAGAATTCATAACCTGGTGGGGGAAACAGACACATGTGTGAGTAGTTGCTACAGTGTGGTAAGCCCTCTGTTGAACAAGTACAGTGTGCTCTGGTAGATCAGAGAAGTACCCAACCTACTGAGAAGGATCGGGGGAGACATTTCCCAGAGGAAGTGGTGTTTAGTTGAGTTCTTGATGAGTAGGAATTAGCCATATGAAAAATGGGAGAACAATTCAGAAAAGGGAAAGGGAAAAAATGTGGAATTGTAATACACAAACTGAAGAACTGCAGGAAGTACCTTTGGACTGAGAAAAAACAGTAGCCTGGCTGGTGCAGCTCAATGGATTGAGTGCAGGCTTGTGAACCAAAAAGTCACCAGTTTGATTCCCAGTCCGGGCACCTGCCTGGCTTGCGACCAGGTCCCCAGTAGGGGGCATGCGAGAGGCAACCACACATTGATGTTTCTTTTTCTCCCTCTCTTTCTCCTTCCCTTCCCCTCTCTCTAAAAATAAATAAATAAAATCTTTAAAAAAAAAGAAAAGAAAGAAAAAATGGTGGGAGATAAATGGGAATGGTAACACATGAAAGTTGAATCTGCAACTGAGTTCATGGAGGGTCTTGTGTTACTTTGGAGATAATGGGAAATAATGGAAGGGTTTTAAGTAGGAAAATTTTCATTTAAAAAACTCTCTGAGAAATAAATGTGGAGTTGGTCTGGGTAATAAGATAGACAGCTTGATTATAGGAATGGGTGGGTTCATTGAGGGATACATCAGTCAAAGTTTTTAAATTTTTTTGTATACAACATAAGCTCTGAATTCCACCCTTAAGTTTGATAACCTGGAAAAACAATCATAACTTTTGTTCATCTCTTTCACCCAGGTTTATGCCATTGTCCCTAGACCTTACACCATGCCAGTAGAGCAGGGGGAGGGGAAAGTGTGCCTTGATCAGTGGTCCCACAGGTCTCCAGTGAGATGGTCACCTGATGATGCTTCCATAATATGTTTGAAAGGTGGAAGAAATCTTTTATGAGGCTATTTTTATTTCCCCTAGGGTGTCCAAACTTTTGGCATCTCTGTGCCACACTGGAAAAAGAAGAGTTGTCTTGGGCCACACATTAGATACATTATGACATGTAATCACAAAAATAGTCTCATAATGTTTTCAGTAAATTTATGATTTTGTGTTGGGCATCATTCATAGCCTTCCTGGGTTGCATGTGGCCTGCAGGCCACAGGATGGACACCCCTGCTGATAACCCGATGCATCACACAGCCAGTTTTCTTCAGGGTCTTGCAGCCAATATGACAAAATTCAGAGAACTTATTTTCTCTTTTAAGGGACCTTCACACCTCTTTTACCTACTTTTCCTTCTGCTTCCCCTCTGGGTGAATCTGTCTTTAGTCTGGGAGAAATATATAATATTTGTCTAAGACACTTGAATTTATGGGAGCCGATGTCCTAAATTTGTATTAAAATGTACAGTTGACCCTTAAATGATGTGGTGGTTAGGGATGCCAACTCTGCACATAGTCAAAAAACTGCATATAACTTTTGACTCCCCCAAAACATAACTACTAATAGTCTACTGTTGACCAGAAGCCTTACCTGTAATATAAACAGTTGATTAACACATATTTTGTATATGTATTATACACTGTATTCTTACATTACAGCTAGAGAAAAGAAAATGTTAAGAAAATCCTAAGAGAAATACAAAAATTTTTTTTTTTATTGAAAAAAAAAAATCCAGGTACAATTAAACCCAGGCAGTTCAAACTTATGTTGTTTGCAGGTCAATTGTTTATTTTTTATCCAACTTCATGCTTACCTTGAGACTGCTATTCATAGATGCAATGATATCTTTGAATTCCAGTTAACACTCCCTAAATACCCTGATATTTGGGGGTGGCGGGACAGCGCAAGGGTGGGCAGGATTCAGCCACTGTGGTCCAGTGCTGCGGGGAACTGAAGACTGAGGAAACGGGTACAAGATGACTCCAGAACATGGCAGGAAGGAAAGGACTTCTCCAGGCCAGGGCAGCAGTTAGTTGGGTCTCTCAGTTTCCAGAAGGCAGAGGACTGGCCATGGTGTCAGATTCTCCTTGCCAGGTAGTGGAAGCCAGTAGCGTATGCTGGCACTGGGCCATTTTATAACAGGTCTCTGGGGCAGGCTGCTGCTCAGTAAGTGTGTGGTCACTTCTTACCAGGCAAAAGCCTATGATGTCACAACTTAAGTGACAAGCTTTGTCAGTTAATTAGTACTATCACTGCCCAAGTTTGCTAGGCCAGTTCTGTTCCTGGTATCCACTGTCTCAAGGATCCAGAAACATCATCATTATCCAAGGAATGAAACTAATTTCCTTTTCAGCCCTTCAATAAGGAATGATGAAGTTTTTCTTTCAGGTTCTCAAAACCAGAATTGGATTCCCCATCTGAGGATAAATGGTGCTACTCTCCAAATATCTACTGTTCTTAATAAGGCCAGCATCAACAACTTCAAAGTAAACTGACATCTCTCTCCCTCTTAAGGAACCCTTCAGTAGGTCTCCCCACTATAAGAAAAATAATAGCTAGCCTTTTTTTGAGCACTAATTTAAGACTGAACACTATGCTATATAATATACAAGTTATTTTATTTAATTTTCAAAGCAACTCTGCAATATAAGTACTGTTATTATTTTTACTTCACAATTGAAAAGACAAAGACTTTGAAAAGTTAAATCACTAGACCTAATTCAGTTAGCAAGTGATCACACAGGGATTTAAACTTACATCAGTCTGGTTAATGTCCAAAATTTATAAAGAACTCAGACAACTGAACATCAAAAAAAAAAAAAAAAAAAAAAAAAAAAAAAAAAAAAAAAAAAAAAAAAAAAAAAAAAAAAAAAAAAAAAAAAAAAAAAAGCCAGCCAAAAAGTGGGCAGAGGATCAGAATAGACACTTCTCCAAAGAGGACATACAGATGTCCAATAGACATGAAAATATAGTCAACATCACTAATCATCATAGAAATGCAAATTAAAACCAAAATAAGATACCACCTCATACCTGTCATAATGGCTATCATCAATAAATCAACAAACAACAAATGCTGGTGAGGATGCAGATAAAAGGGAACACTCATGCACTGTTGGTGGGAATGCAGATTTGTTGCAATCACTATGGAAAACAGTACAGTGTTTCTTCAAAAAATTAAAAATGAAATTGCCTTATGACCCAGAAATTCCACTTCTGGGTATATATCCAAAGAAACCCAAACACTAATTCAAAAAAATATATGTACCCCATGTTTACTGCAGCATTATTTACAATAGCCAAGCTATAGAAGCTATTCAAGTGCTCATCAATAGACAAATGGTACATATATACGATGGAATATAAGCCATAAAAAATAAAATCTTACTATATTTGTGACAGCATGGATGAACGTAGAGGATATTATGCTAAGCGAAGTAGGCCAAAGACAAATAGCATACGATTTCACTTATATGTGTAATTTAAAGAACAAAACAAACAAACAAATTAGAAACAGATATAGAAACAAAGAAGAGACTGATGGATGACAGTGGGGAGAGTGGTTGGGGGCTAGGTGAAAAAGGTGAAGGGATTAAAAAGTACTAATTTGTACTCACAAAATAGTAATGGGCATGTAAAGCAAAGCGTAGGGAATATAGTCAACAATATTATACCAACTATGAACGGTGTCGAGTGTGCACTTGAAATATTGGGGGGGATTTTTGTAAAGTATATGATTGTTTAACTGTTATGCCGTACACTTGAAACTAATATAAAATAATGTTGAGTGCACACTGTAATTAAAAACAAACAAACAAACAAATAACTTAGATCAGTCTGAATCCAGGCCATGCTCTTACCACCAGCTAGATGGAGAAGGCCTTAAATTCAAAACAAAAAAAATTAGACTTGATTCAATAAATAATGAGATGCACTTAACACAAGTTTTATATCTGGGATAAGATAACACTTCTAGCCTCTTCCTGGTCCCCACCTTCCTCTCAGCAGCAGGTAAGTACATGTATATGTGTGGGTTGGAAATGCCTGTGAGCCAGTGTTACCACACCCCATATTACTCAAGCACATTTTTAAAAAATCAGAAGTTTTTTAGAGTTTACACACTGGCCCCAGGAAAACAGGTAGACTTCTATCGGCTAGAGCAAACTTCCATCCCCTGGTTGGACAGAACCTGAAGAAGATCTAGGATTCATACTGGTGAGTCTGTTCTTTCTTCAGGGGCCCACAGTGGAGTTAGCACTTCTTTTCCCCGAGAGATCAGGGAGGCCCCAGTCATCTTTGCTCCTGTGGTATGTCAGAACATCTTCACGTTCCTTGTCTTTGCTTTCCTCTTCCATTTGTCTCTCCTCCCCTCTCCTTCCCACCCCTTCTTCCCTGCGCCCCCCACCTCATCATCATCTTTTGTGGCTCTGTTGTGATCTCTCTCTCTGGCTCATTCATGTCACTCTTTTTCTGTCTATCTTTTTTTTCTTACAATTTGGTAAAGTTCTGCTTTAAATTCATGGTTCAGGGCTCTTTGCTCAAATTCAGGAACCCAGGGAGGGAATCAAGGACTCCAAGTCTGAACTATCCCTGATATTATAGACACACAAACTCCAAGTACAACTGCAACTTGGATCAGCCTGAACTCAACAGAGAATAGACGGTGTGAGGCAGAGGGGGTCTCTGGACAGGCTCAGAGGCTGGGTGGGACACGTGGCTCACCAACTAGTGTGTTGTGTGAAACAGGCTGATCACACACCACCTCTAGGTCCTAGATTTCTTATTTTTGAAATGGAGGGGTTGCCTAGACAACACCCTAAGATAATTTCCCATGAAAGCCAGAAACTCCTATAGATTATATAAGAACGATTTCTTTCAACTCAGTGAAGCCTGGGCCTATTTTTGGTTGCCATTGCTCCAGGAACTGGGCAAAACTGTCTGTCCTCTACCTGAACCTATCTTTGTCCTAAAACACAATAGCAAATCGGGTCTATGCTGAGGACCTCCGTCAGACAGTGATCACTTGAGGAATGGGATTTTGGTCTTACTAGCTTTCCACTTCCCAACATACATTGTCCAGCACATGCCAGATGCTTAAAAATAGCTTTGTATACACATTGAATGAATGAATGAAATAAATTGAATGAATGACAACAATTGCTGTATGTTCTGGACTCCGACACCACATAAAATAACTATATGCAAGCTTAATCATATTTGTGCCATCATTGCGTCTGCCATTTTTCATAATCTCTTAAGGATGGCAATGTTATCCTATTTCTCTTTTATTCCCTATCATCTGGCATAATACTATAAGATATACTCCATAAATGCTTATTTAAAAATAAAATAGTGAATACTTCTCACTGGCAGAGCATACCCAAGGCTCCTCAAAACCTGAGAAACTAAGGTATTAGGCAGGTATATGAGGGTCAGAGAAGAATCTGTTAGTCACCAGTATGAAAGCACCGTACTTCAGCATTTAAGAACTGATAAGGTCAGCCCACAGCTTAACAGCTGAATATCAGCTCTGCATAAATGGGGCCATTGACTTACTTACTAACCCTTGCTTAACGTATTTTCTGTGAGTGATTTCATCTATTTTTTTATGATTTGACTATTATCTATATGCTAATGATTCCTTGATATAAATCTTCAGCCCAAACAAGTGTCTGAAATGTGGGACTGTGTATCCAGCTTAATAGTTGGTACCTCCACTAGGATGTTGATGTGGTAGTTAAGGACGGTGGTTCTAAAACCAGGCTGTCATAAAACTTTGAACAAGTTATCCATCTCATTCATTATCTATAAAGTACAGATGCACTAACACTTGCCTCCAGTGTGGCTCAGCAGATTGAGTGCCAGCCTGTGAACCAAAGGGTCACAGGTTCGATTCCCAGTCAGGGCGCATGCCTCGGTTGCAGGCCAGGTCCCCTAGTTGGGGGCATGTGGGAGGTAACCACACATTGATGTTTCTTTTTTTCTTCTTTTTTTTTTTAATAATTACTTTATTGTTGTTCAGTTACAGTTGTCTGCACCCTCTCCCCTCCCATACCCCCACCCCGTCCATTGATGTTTCTCTCCCTCTCTTTCTCCCTTCCTTCCCCTCTCTCTGAAAATAAATAAATAAAATCTTTAAAAAGAAAAGAATACATGTAAGTTAATTAGAAGAGTGCCTGGAAAATACAAAGCACCCATGTTAATTATTACATTAATCTCAAAATCAATGTATCAAAACTGAATCAATCATCTTCCTCCACTCCTAAATCTGCCCTATACTTTGTAGTTTCCCATCTCAGTAACTTTCTTAATTAGCTGTAAACCTAGGAGCTACCCTCAAGACCCCATTTCCACAAACAATAAAAACGTCCTGCTCAAGGGAGTATATATATTTGTAAAAAGCCATCTATTGCATTCTTTAGATTTGTGCATATTCTTGTATGTAAATTTTATTTTCCTCCATTAAAAGACTATAAGCAAACAAAAAGTCCTGCTGTTTTAAACCTTTAAATGGGGTTTCGAGTCTATATCTTTTTCTCTGTCTTTTCTACCTCTGACCCTCACCATCTGTTGCGAATTCTGGCCAGCAGGATTCATATGCCATGGCTGCATGTAAATAATTTTACACGTAATTTTATAATGGACTAGAAATTCTGGGAACACGCATCCCCTCCATTACGATCTTGGAGAGGCCTTGAGCCTTGGGTCCAGGGATTTTTATTGATGATCTCCAGCACATTACCTCAGAATGGTATTCATTAACTATGCATAGATTGTAAATTGGCTTTAGGTGGTAGACAGCCTGGAAGGTACATTAAAAGGGTTAGGTAAAGACAAGAGGTATGGCTGGACTTTGTAAGGATTAGCATCGATCTAAGGAAGCTAGTTAAGCATTAGCATTTGTTCTTCTGATCCAGGGAGAGATTTTTAGCAAGAGCAAGGTTTTATTTTAAATCTAAGGAACATGCCAGCCTGATTTCTCCACAAGAAATTCTGCTACCCTACTCGTGGGTCCTGCATGTCGACTTATGTTCCACGAGAGACTGTGCTCTTATTAGACATGAAAACATAGGGCTACAATTCCCCACTGTGGGAGCATGAATTTCCCTGAACCATCTCCTTCTTGGATCAAAACATTGGTTCTCTTTCTGTGTATGTGTCTCTCCCCAACTCTCTCTCTCCCTTGCAATTTTTCCTTTACCTCTGTGAAAAGCTGATAATTCCCCTCCCCCAAGTATATTTATGTCCTAATCTCTGGAACCTATAAACTTTGCTTTATATGAGAAAAGGGACTTGGC
The DNA here is from genome assembly GCA_004026765.1 of Micronycteris hirsuta. Taxonomy (NCBI): domain Eukaryota; kingdom Metazoa; phylum Chordata; class Mammalia; order Chiroptera; family Phyllostomidae; genus Micronycteris; species Micronycteris hirsuta. The sequence continues at coordinate 30,090 of PVJI01015569.1, forward strand.
AATGGTAACTAAGTTAAGGATTTCGGGATGTGGAGATTATCCTGAATTATCCAAGAAGTTCTTAAAGGTGATCACCTAAGAGAGAGCCAGATAGACTTTTTAATACAAAACATGAGAAAGCAATGTGACTACAGATATGGAAACTGAAATGATGAGGCCACAAGCCAAGAAGGGCCTGCAGAAGCTAGAAGAGATAAGCAGTGGACCCTCCCCTGGAACTAGTTTCAGAAAGAGCCTACCCTGCTAGCGCCTCAGTTTTAACCCCGTAAGACTCATTGCAGACTTCTGGCCTCCAGAACAATATGACAGTAAATTTTTGTTGTTTTAAAGCACTAAGTTTAAGGTATTTTTTATAGCAGGAATGGGAAACTAATACAATTTCTTTCATCAAAAATGTTTCCTTCTCTATTGAATCATTCCTATCAAATGTCTTGATATTACCAATACCTAAAACAAATACATAAACTAAACTTTCTTAAGCACATGCCCTATTCCTGTGATACATTAAGAGCAAAAAATAGTAAAAAATTTAGCTGACTCTACCTTCTTATCTCAAATTTTCTCTTTACCCACTTCTATTGGGCTTTTACCCCCACTGATGAAAATGGCTTTGATCATGGTCATCAATGACTTTCATCTCAGACCTTATCCTCCTGACCTTTCAAAAGCATTTAACATGATTACTACACCTTTCTTTTTAACACACTTCCTTCTCAAGTCTTCAGGGATCCCAAATGTGTTTCATTTCCTATATCCTCCTTCCTGGATGCTTCATTTTAATCTCCTTTGCCTCTCTTTTAGATGTTGGAGTGTTGCTCACCTCCAGGATCCTTCTTTCCTCTCTTTTTATACTTTCTCCCTAGCCAAGCTTACTAGTCCCATGCCTTTAACTACTATGCACAAATGGTGTTCTAATCAGTATCTCCAAACTGGACCTATCCTTTAGTCTACGCCACTTTAGTCTACTTATCATCCCCACTTACCTGCCTAATTGGTATTACAAATTAAATATGAACCACAACCTGCCTATGTTATGTATAAACTTTGACCATACCAAAACCTATTTGCTCTTATCAAAATCCTAGAAATCATCTGTATTAATTTTCAGTCTCTACATACCAAACTATCATAAAACTCAGCAGCTTAAACCAACACCAATTTACCACTTCACAGTTTCCATGAGTCATGAGTTGGGTTTGAGTTGTCTAGGTCCTTTGCACAAGATTTCAAAAGGTTGCAATCAAAGTGTCAGCCACGTTGTAGTTCTTGTCTGGAGCTCAGAGTCCTCTTCCAAGTTGTCAGCAGAATTCAACTTCTTGAAGATGTAGGACTGAAGTCCCCATTTTCTTACTGGCTATCATCCTGAAATCACTCCCAGCTCATAGGCCCATGGCCCACACAGGCAGTTTGCCACATGCTCTTTTCCAGACCAGCAGGAGCACACCTGCTGCTGCTGCTTGTTTCTTTTAAGAGCTTACCTGATTAACTCAGGCCCATCCAGGATAACCTCTCTTTTATCACATAAGGTAACATAATCACAAAAGTGATACCCCATATTTACAGGTTCTGCCCAAACTAAAGGGATAAGGATTATACAAGGCACATACACCAGGGGTACATCTAAGAAACCTGCCTACTATATCATCCTTGAGTTTTCACTAATCCCAGTCAGCTATTCCTATAAGATAAGCCTTGAGCACGGGCTGGGAACCAGACTGTCCCGGTTCGATTCCCAGTCAGGGCACATGCCTAGGTTGCAGACCAGGTCCATGTGAGGGCCATGTGAGAGGCAACCATACATTGCTGTTTCTCTCCCTCTCTGTCTCCCTCCCTTCCCCTCTCCCTAAAAATAAATAAAAATAAAATCTTTAAAAAAAAAAAGATAAGCCTTGAGTGTGATCATTGCTCATCATCTTTCTTGCTAAGACCTTAGGCCAAGTCGCCATCTTCTTCAGACCATTGTAACAGTCTCTTAACTGTTACCACTGCCTTCTTCCTGGTAATTCCTATTCTCCATCCTCATCTGAGAGACACAGTGATCCTCCTAAAGCTCAACCAAATAATGTCATTTCCATGCTTAAATGTTAAAATCCTCTAATTGCTTTTTTTGTTAAAAAATAAATGAGATGAAGTATGCAAAGTAATCTGCCTACAATGTGAATGATGCTCAGTACATATTAATTGCCCATTTAATTAATGTGTTTTCTAACAGAAGAAAATATTTTAAGTACATAGATAAATATAATAACAAGACAAAGAAAAGTGTCATAAGTATTGTTGAAGTTTGAAAGTTAGATAGCATTACATCTTTAGAGAAAACCAAAACAGACCTTGGAAAGGAAGTGACATTTTATAGTAACCTCAAAAATAGGCAGGACTTTGTTGGAGAGAAATGAGATAGATTGGTGAAGATGGTGGTGTTGCTGATATAACAGACAGTGGTGATAACAATGGCATTATTCTCAAATACTCGCATACCTAGAAAAGTTATTTTTTAGCATAGGGCAAAGTAGTGACTGAAAGGAGTAAAAAGCAGCAAGAAATTGAGAATCCTATAGTTACAAAGTAATCAGAAAAGTGAATTTCCATAACCCTATTATTTATACAAATTTTCATATGCAAACTGAATCTCCTAATACCCTTCCCAATCAACCCAACACATAGAACTAGTGGAATTATAAATGTCTTCAATTTTTCTTTAAATTTTCACTCACTATCACTGTCCATAATGCACTTTTTTTCTACCTACTGAATAACAGCATGTCTACCTTTCTTCTTCCTTTTCTCAGCATACCACAAGCTTCCATAAGACCCCTATGCCACCTCATTCCCCACAACAGACATCATCTAGTAGAGAATCTTGAAATCCCAGTGGTGGAGCACAATGGTGGGGAGTGGAGGGCAAGGTAATTAGCCCCTAAGCTTTGAGGAGTATCATATGTAAGAATATGTATTTACCAGCACATTTTTGGTGGCTCAAGGTTGTTTGTTTTCAGGAAGACAGTATCTGATCTCATTTCTACTTTTTGCCTGACTTCTCTCAAACCGTTCACCTCATATGTGTTTCCCATCATTCCTGTGATTATCTATAACCATCTCTCTATTTCAGGATGGTAACAGCAGGGTCATTAGTTTCCCAGCATTCAGCTGCACAGAATGGAAAGAAAATTGAAGGCAACTTTTCTTAACATCCTTGAGAACCTTTTAGAGGATGAGTTGGCAAAGTTCAAGTTCCAGCTCAGAAACATACCTCTTGCTAAGGAATACAACTACATGTCTCGGAGCACTCTTGATCAAGCATCCCCAGTGAAACTTGCTGACCTACTGGTACAATACTATGGGGAGGAATACTCCGTGACTGTGACCCGGGAGGTCCTGATAGCCATAAACCAGCGCAACCTAGTAGAGAAGCTCTATCAGGAAACAGAAAAATGTGAGTCTATAGCTAACCTACTGCTATCTTTGCTGGCCATGATTCAAGACTTTCCCTGAAATCTTCATACCTTAATTGAATACACCCATTAACAGCATAAAATATAAAAAGAACTGTGTGCATGGTGCTTTCACAAATCATTTGAGATAAAATTCACATCTGAAATTCCAACATAATTCCAACATCTCAGCCATGCTCGAGTTAGATTCTGACGCTGTTCTGTATCTTCAAACTGCTTTTTTGTTTTTAGTATGCCTTGTAACTTATTGTTGAAGGTGTAGATAATGTACTAGATAAAAGAACTTGAGGTAAATAGCCCTTTAGTGTGAGGTTTATACAGAGGTGGGCAAAGGTAGGTTTACAGTTGTAGGACAAATAAATAATACCAAGATTAGTAAATAATAATACAAGAATAAACTGTGTTTGTTTTGCATACTCACAACTGAAAACCTACTTTTGCCCACCCCTGTATTTATGTGGCTAGGAGTTAGGCTGTGCTTACTCTTTGCTATAGTCATAGTGTCACAGGCTAAAATTCCCTCTAGTGTCCTTGTTTTTGATCCCCTGTTGTTTTGGGGTCTCCCTGGAAGCTTCTTAAATAAGGTCTAAGATACATCGTCCTTTCAGTTGTATCCTTTTGTTATTATATAAGAACTCTATTGATGTAGTGGTAAGGCAGGGAGAAGGAAGTACTCTAATGTCCAGTGATTAGGTCTTGGTCTGTTTGTAGGCCTGCACCACTGGGCTGTGAACTTCATAGTCTTAACTCCTGTCCATTATTTAAGGCCCAACTAAAGTGCTACCTCAGGAAGCTACATCTGTTTCCACCTTAACTGAAAGTACTACCCTTTTCATTGAAATTCACTCAGCTTGTTGTTCTCTTCAGTTCTTATATATCGTACTGTTTTATTCACTGTCAAAATAATATGTGCTCAACAAACATTGAGAACAATTTGACACACACACAAACACATCAGCCATAACCCTCATGAACAGACTCACACAACAAACAATATGGCATATGGCATTACACTATGTTTAATAAATTTTGCTTCACCTAGATTATACTCTATGGTTTTACATTATTAGTGAGGTTTTTGGCTTAATACATAATATGAATTTCTTTTAGCATTAAACGATCATTGTTAAGTACTATTTAAAATGGCTATGTGTTGTGTTCTCCCGTCTTGTTGGTACTCTGTAAATACTTTTGCCAAAATGCTGTTTCAGACATTTTGGTGTTTCCAAAATATCAGCATTATGCAGAATGTTGTGAAAATTGCCTCCATCATAGATTTTGCTGCTCATTTTATTTCATTCCCTTAAATTTCTACAATTGAAATGAGTCAATTTTCTAGAACTACTGGACTAAATTAGTCATATACAGTGCATGAGGATGGTCTTCTTACTCTACTCTCGTCAGCATGAATTATGGTAAATTTTAAAATCTTAATTCATAGGGGAGAGTATTATCACTTTAAAAATACTAAACATATATTTTAAATTTGTCTAAAATAATGTATGGATATAGTTAAAAATTAAAACATATAGATCATAACCTTGACCCTTTTCTCACAAAATATTCCCTTTGAACTCAATGTTTCAATTAAATTTATTGAGGTGACATTGGTGAATACGATGATATAGGATTCAAGTGCACATTTCTCTAATGCTTGATTTGTATATTGTATTGTGTGACCACCACCCAAAGTCCAGTCATCTTCTGTCACATATATTTGACTCTTTACCCTTTACTACCCTCTCACCTCCCTTCCCTCTGGTAAGTACCATACTATAATCTGTGTGTATGAGTTTTTGTTTTTCTTGTTTGTTCATTTGTCACTTTCAGTTTTATATCCCACATATGGTTCTTAACATTTTCTATCTGACTTATTTTACTTAACATGATATTCTCATGATCAACCATGTTGTTGCAAAAAGCAGTATTTCACCTTTCCCTATGGTTGAGTAATGTTCCATTATAAGTATGTACCACATCTTTATCTGATCATCTATCACAGGACCCTTTGGTTGTTTCCATGTCTCAGCCAGCATGAATAATGTAGCAATGAACATAGGGATGCATATATCTTTGTGAAACCCATCTTCTAGGTATCTACCCCCCAAATTTGAAAATGTTTACAAAGATCACTTTTTCTTATGATGGGGATTGCCATAGCTCTAAAAAGCACGCTTTTACCACTCTCCCAGGCTTATTAATATTAGGCCTGTTAGTTTCATTACTTTATCAATATCAATATTATTATCAATATAATTCATTGCTATCCCACAATAATAGGCAAGTCTTTTGCTCAATTATGCCTCCTCTCATTTCCCTGCTCACTCCCCTGCAGATAGATTTATAGCAGTATTTTTAGTTTATATACAGGTTACATTTGAATTTTATTTTTTAAACTTTTTAACTTGGTTCATTCTTAGAGGCTAGATCTCAAAACTCCCCCAAATACTTTTACTTTTACACATTCAAGTTGAAAATTTTTACTTTCTTAGAATCATAATGAACCTTGATCATTAGCTGGACACTAACCTTGTTCTTAACCAAACCCTAATCCATCAGCCTCTCTCGTGTTGTTCTAAGGACTGATTATCACATGAACTATCATGACAGGTGAAGTAGGAGATTTAGGAATAATTTGTGAACAGCCTGGATATATGAGGAGCTGATAAACAGGATGTTCAGTATATTGGGAATAATATGGAAGAAACACTTGACTGCTTTAAATCACCATTTCTACAAAAAAAAATAAAAACTGTCACCTTCATGGAAGTCTCTTTTGTAAAATATCTTTTACTGTTTTACTCAGATTACCTTTCTCAATAAATTTTAAAATATGGAAATGAAGAAAACCTAATTATTGGGAGCCATCACACCCCTCTCCACTTTCACCATACCCCCAAAGCAGTCAATGTGTTATAATTGAGATCTCTGTGTAAATAGCACCCTATTTATCAGCAATACCAGTTACCTTGACCCATGTGCCTTTTTTGATCACTATTCTTCTTGTGTTATTTTTATACACTATCCCTCTTAGCTCAAAGACTACCACTTTTATTTCTTCATCATTCACATAACATAGAACACCCCTTTCTTTTCTTGAGTCACACCTGGGAAATAGACACTAATGTTGATTATACTGATGTAAAGCTGTTGGCACTAAACTAGTACATGCTGGTGGAAGGAGGCTAAGCTTAAGCAACACTGAAATTCCGACTCCATGTTTTAATAATCATAAGAATAATAAATGTTGTTTTTCCTCCAAAGCTGGACCTTCCACTGATAAAGCTGCAAAAAAGACAAAGAAAAGGAAGCAAGAGAATGAAGCAGGACAAGATGAAGATAACAATAAATTCTCAATGGTTTGTAATTACCCTTTGGGCAGATACTTTTGCCCTGGAAGAGAGTGGAATGTCCAGGCCATAGAATGCTCAAAATTTCAGAGGCTCACTGGCTTCTGTTTCCTATGACATAGCACAGTCATTCCCTGTTAGCAACAATGTGCCTCCAAGGTGTCTTGAAGAAGAGCAAATCCCCAAAAAGTGGGACTCTGTCACTTATGTGTGACCACAGGCATATTGCTTGATTTTCATGAGTCATTCTTTTCCAAAATGGGAAAGCAATGGGGCATTATGAAAATTGATGGTTATTAAATAAGAACCAATTCATTTTCCTTTTAATTTTCTCCCCTAGCTTCATTTTCTTCTTCTGCCCATCTAGATTCCTTTCTGTCTCCTATGCTACCCAACTTTTGGACATCTTGTACTTTTCTATTCTCATTATCTAGGATACCCACCCACATACTCTTTTGTCTGAGAAAATCCTATTCATTTAATAATATAGCATGTGCAAAGTGATGAATACAATAACTACCTTTTGGTAATTGTCTTTCTATTTCTTTTTAAATTATTTTCTCCTCCTATCCCCCTTCTATGAGTTTGTGTTACATCAGTTTGGTAAAGCCTTTTCTCATTTTGTATTCCAGGAATATCTAATTACTTTTTCAAACATGTTGTCAATGCATTTCAAACTTGCCACCATTCATTTATATCTTCAGACTTGCATCATAGTGCAGTGTAATTAACTACTTATTTATGTCTCTTGTAGTTAAGTTTTAAGCTCTTCAGTGTGGGAGCCTGTATTATACTTCATCTCTTGGTCATCCCATCACCTAAAACTTAGAAGGACTCTATTTATTTTTGGAAAACTAATGAATATATTCATGCATTCATAATTGATAAATTTAATTAACCCTCTTTGTTATAGAGAGACAATATTCATTATCATTGTCTCCATTTCTTTCTAGAAATTGAAAAAACTCTTTAACAATAAGAAAACACCCGGAGAATCACCTGCTTCTTGTTCCAGAGATCTTCAATCAAGCAATGATAAGGAAGTTACAACTGAAAATCAGTACTTTTTTGACTTCATCAGGCGGCTTAATCTGGAAAGTTATTATCCCAAGAAAATGACCAAAGTCAATACTCTTTTGATAAAAAAGGTCTCCCTCCATGACACTCAACTGAGAGCTGAGGGGGAGCTTCCATTTTGTTTTCTAGAGAAACTTTTGATATTAGATTATCATTTGCGATACCTAGTTTACAGAGGCAATACAGATACTGTGCCCCAGACGCTGAGAAACATAGAACTAGAAAAAACATTTGAGGACTTTTTCACTATCAAGAAAACACATTCAATGGCAATACAAACTTGTATCCACCCAATGGATATACAAATGGCAATTTTTCACTGTGCAGATGACTTTACCAGACAATATGTTTTAACCAAACTTTCCATTTGTCAGTTCGCTCTCCCACTTTTGGTGCCCGATCCTTGTAGTTCCAAAATTGAATTTCCTCTTTGGTCTCTCAGGCAAATCCGGAGAAGCTGGAGAGAGGTGGAAAAACTAGGATGGGAGAAAAAAGTTAAGTATTATAATAACCAGCTGATGAACTGGCAACCTATACACATGGTATCTTTCATAAGAGTTGGAAATTCTGTCTCTACTTCCAAATCACAGATTTTAAATTCACTCCTGAGTAAAGGCAAACATGACCATTTTTTCCACCATCCATCTAGGGAAAACAATAATAGATGTCTACTGATAGAAGGTATGGTGGAAATCTGCTGGTTCTGCCCAGGTGGAAGAGCTGAAGACAGGTTTGAAAACTGTATTGCCTTCACCAATCTCCATGGAAACGCGGAAATGCACGAGAGGCAGGTTAGGTTCCTACGAGAGGTTTCCTCAGTCACTGTCATCCTCCTGTCAACCTCTGATGTTGACAAAATGAACAATTCTTTTCTACGTGAAGTTTGGAATTCACACAAGCCTCTAATCTGTTTATTTGAAAATGTAGAAAATACTATGAATGAGGATTTTGTTCACAGAGTGAGAATTGGGATCAAGGATCTAAATAAGGTAGAATTAGCCGATAAAATTACAGCTACATTAACACAGTTGCTGAAGAGGTCTGGATTTCCTCAGAGTTTGAGCGACTGGGCCAAAATTGCTAAGAATTATGAATTTATTATTGACGAGGACCAAAGAGCCTGCCAAGAATCAGAAATAAATGCGAATGCCCTTATGGACATCTTGAAAAAAGTGAAATTATCTGAGATAAAGGAAAAGTTACTACCTCTTCAGGGAAGTCTATGGCATGACTGGTGTAAGAAGGATAGGGAACTCCATCAACTGAGAGAAAAAGGAAACAGGAGCATTGAAGAATACAAGAATGAGATTGAGAAGGAAAAGCAGAAAATACGCTGTGAGCAGTATCACAAATATATTAACTCCAGTGACCTGATGAAGTCCTTCCATGAAAGTCTTCAGTCACACCCAGAGACCCACACAGAGCTCTACTTTCTGCAGGGGCTGAGTATGTTAATGGACCAACTAACCACCAGAGAGTTAGCAAAGCTCCACCAGAGGCACAGTTTCCTGTTGGCTCAGGTGCGAACAGAGAAGGAGAAGCAATCGAAGAGAGACTCCCTCAGACGCTGGGAGGCTGAGCTAGATGCTGTTACCAAAGAGATCAGTGACTCCACCCTGGGAATTGAGCATCTTCTGAGAGAAGTTGGACAGATCTATGAAGCTCTGGAAGAAGCTCCCTCCCAAGCAGATGCACTATTACTCTCCCTTCCCCAAATAGCCGCTGACCTGATGATATCTGGGACTCCCATGGAGCTGATGGATGGGGATGCATCTTATGTGCCCCTCAAGTGGGTGGCAGCTGTTTTTGATAAGATCTCTGAGAAACTTGGAGATAAACGGGTATTTGTTCTCTCTGTGCTTGGCCTGCAGAGCTCAGGAAAGTCCACTCTGCTGAATGCAATGTTTGGGCTGCAGTTCAGTTTCAGTCCTGGGAGGTGTACCCGTGGGGCCTACATGCACCTCCTGAAGGTGGAAGAGATGCTTAGAGAAGAGTTAGGATTTGATTTTCTGCTTGTTGTGGACACAGAAGGACTTCGGGCCTCAGAACTCATTAAAAAAGCACAAAATGAGGAAAATGAGTTGGCAACCTTTGTCATTGGGCTTGGAAATATAACTCTAATCAACATTTTTGGGAAAGATCTATCAGAAATACAAGATATTCTGCAAATAGCCATCCATGCCTTCCTTAGGATGAAGCAACTGAGTATCTTCCCAAGATGCCTATTTGTTCATCAGAACATAGAAGAAATTATAGACACAAATCAAAGCATGGAAAGGCGAAGGTGGCTGCAAGGGAGATTGGATGAAATGACAGTTGCTGCAGCCAAACTTGAACAGTGCTCAGACATATCTCACTTCAGGGATGTCATTAAGTTTGATGTCAACACTGACATCCACTATTTTGCTCACCTCTGGGAGGGTTCTCCCCCAATGGCCCCTCCCAATCCCTGCTATAGCCACAGTGTCCACAAGCTGAAGAAAAGGATTCTTAAACATGCCAAAGAAGAATCCAGGGGAAATATTTCAAAGATATCAGAACTTAAAG